>JAFBJS010008971.1:5308-19246 GCA_016785265.1 Paraplagusia blochii | reverse complement strand
GACAGCCGAGGGAACCACCTCCTCGGGAGCGAAGACAGGGACAGCTGGGGGAACCACCTCCTCGGGAGCGAAGACAGGGACAGCCGAGGGAACCACCTCCTCGGGAGCGAAGACAGGCACAGCCGAGGGAACCACCTCCTCGGGAGTGAAGACAGGCACAGCCGAGGGAACCACCTCCTCGGGAGCGAAGACAGGCACAACCGAGGGAACCACCTCCTCGGGCGCGAAGACAGGGACGGCTGAGGGAACCACCTCCTCGGGAGCGAAGACAGGGACAGCCAAGGGAACCACCTCCTCGGGAGCGAACACAGGGACAGCCGAGGGGACAGCGTCGGCCTCAGGGGCAAAGACAGGAGCCGAGGGCACAGTGTCGGCCTCAGGGGCAAAGACGGGAGCCGAGGGCACAGCGTCGGCCTCAGGGGCAAAGACAGGAGCCAAGGGGACAGCGTCGGCCTCAGGGGCAAAGACAGGAGCCGAGGGGACAGCGTCGGCCTCAGGGGCAGAGACAGGAGCCAAGGGGACAGCGTCGGCCTCAGGGGCAAAAACAGATGCCGAGGTGAGGGATGCCTGATGGGGTCGCTGGCCAATCCCGAGTTGAGCAGTCTGGAGATTGTCCACCCCTGCCTTCAACTTCAGGATCGCCTCATCACTCCTCTTGATGACCTGACGCAGCATAGCCCAGGTTTGGTCAAGGGCCCCTGCTCTCTCGCCCTCCGGCCTCTCCAGCATAGATGGAGCAGGAACCTGGGGGGCAACTGCAGCAACCCCTGGAAACATCCGAGGAGGGTCTGCTGCAGGACCGGGAACTGGAGATCCTGGCCCCCCTCCAAAGGACGTCTCCAGACGTCCCCAAAAAGGGGAAGGCTGGGAGGGAAAAACTGGCTCCGCTGGTCTCAAAAAACTCCAGGCGGAGGGAGAAGTGCCAGCTTTCAGAGAGATCCAGTCTGCTGGGTCCATATTTGGTCGGCCCTTCACTGTTAAGGATTCGAGGTGAGGATGGCAGGCGAAAGTGGTGAGGACCCAAATGCAGGACTGGCAGAATTTAGGGTTTTATTGACGAAAAAAAACAAGAGGAACAAAAAATCACTGGCAAAAGACCAGGCAGGTACAAATGGTGACTAGGAAAAAAAAGGACTTCAAAAACTGAGCATGGAGCATGAACATCAAAACAGTCATGACCAACCTGAAACGCTGAGAACATGCAACAAACACTGCCACAAACAATGATCCGACAAGACTGAGTGAGGGAGAGGGGTATAGGGCACCAGGTGACACGAGTGAGGACTAATTACAAAGACACAGGTGACTGTGCTCACACTGATTAACCAACACAACACAACAGCAGGGAAAGGGAAAGACAGACAAACCAAACATTCAGCCTCTGTTCGGACCACGCACTGCTTCAGTGGCTCCACCGCATGAAGGACACGAACCCAAGAATTACAAGGTGGTACCTGGCTTTACAGCCATTTAACTTTAAATTGGTCTATAGGTCAGGGACAAGGATGTCTGTGGCCGACTTCCTGTCCCGTCCGTTCCAAACGGGGGAGGAGGGGGAGTTCGCTTGGCCGGACTTGTCGCCAACCTCAGATGTGCGGTGGAGATATGTGGAGGCATGGCGCAGGTTATCGGTCAGCTGCAGTGGAGTAAACACAGGAGTGGTGACGCAGCTGCAGCATATATGACAGGTGAGAGTGATTCTGATAATAATGCTACGCTCTATATTAGTAGGAGCCGGGACCAGAGGGGGAGAGAACAGCTGATCCACACTGCTCTTGCTGAGGAGTGCAGCCGGAGCAAGGGACAGAGAAAGCGTCAGCGGAGGCTGACCTGAGACAGACAGTGCAAGGACTGCATATACGTGGTGACCAGTAAACTCTGTGTGTGTTAATAAAGCGTTGGAACCGAACGCAGAGTGTGTGTGGTTGTGTCTGGGGTGAACTCAACATTACAGGTATAGATTAGTTGAATTGGAGCTTTTGGTTTTCCAGCCCAGACTACTATTGGTATAGATTAGTCGAATTGGAAGTTTTGTTTTCCCAGCCCAGACTACTATTGGTATAGATTAGTCAAATTGGAGGTTTTGGTTTTCCAGCCCAGACTGCTATTGGTATAGATTAGTCGAATTGGAGGTTTTGGTTTCCCAGCACCGACTACTATTGGTATAGATTAGTCGAATTGGAGGTTTTGGTTTCCCAGCCCAGACTACTATTGGTATAGATTAGTCGAATTGGAGGTTTTCAAAGTGTGGGGCGGGCCCACCTGGAGGGGCGCAGTGCGATGCTGAGGGGGGCGCTTGTGATCGTGGGGAACATCCTTTTTTTCTGCCGCACTACAATTAAGTGTAATTGCACATTCTTATAAGTTGAACTTTATCGCTTTTTTTGTTTCTTTTATCGTCCTTGTTAACAAGGATACGATGTTATGCAGAGGTGTACCTATAACTATTTTATAGACAAATGCTGTTATTTATAATTGCGTCAGGGGTGGGATGGGGGGTGTGGTTTGTTCTTCTTGCTGGGGCGGGGCGTAACAGAAAAAGATTGGGAAGCACTGGATTAGTCGAATTGGAGATTTTCCTTACTTATTTTACTTTTACTCGAAAGTGTGCGGTCAATGAGGAAGTGTGCGAATGGATGCTTTCAAGAGAGATTTTACTCACTAGAGTCAGTCTCGGAAGTAACAAAGTTTGAAATTACTGTTTTATTTGTATTGTAGTTAAAATTTAGAAAGTTGGTTTGCAGAGACAGCTGTGTCTGCAGGAAACTAGTTCCTGTAGAAGCTTGGCAAAGTCAATGATCTCTGTGAATGAGTGACTGATCGTTAACCACAATACTCAGCAAATATTGGACAAACTCAAGGTCGTGAATTGACTAAAAAGGAGCCTTCTGCTGCTGCTGATCGTGGTACTAATGAATATTCTACAGAACCTTATAAAATGTTTCATGGTATGTAAGTATCAGTACCAACAACTGCTAACTTTCCTGTCATTGAAATGCCTAATCCATTAGCTGCTTTTAACGGTCAGCAACAAATGATGTATGTAAATCGACCATGGTCTCCTACTGAAGCTACAGCTATGGCAGCAACCGCACTGTAATTCCCTCTCGAGTCGAATGACGAAACCAAGTTGCTCTTTTCATACAGACTTTAATCATGCTTTAAGCATAATAATTCGCCGTGAGAACTGTTTACAAAACATACAAAAGTACACAAAAGTAAATTACATATGTATAAAGACTAAATACAAACGTGACGACATTGAGGCATAACTTAACAGACCCAAATAAAACATACCTCATTGGCCGCTTTCACTCAAGAAGAAATTAATTAACTTTACTCTTCGACTTGTTAATTTCCTTTAAACGTAGTTCAGACGTCAAGCTTCTGCAAAAGCGTTACTCCATCCAACACAGGGAGTGGCGCTTAAAATGAACACCCCGCAATTTGTAACAGCAAAACTTTGGTTCCTACCCTAGATTAATATATATTCCCCCATGACAACAACAGAAAATATATGAAATACATGAAATGTTACTTTTAATATTAAACTACTGTATCTATTTATTACTGTTTTTATTAATTCAATGTTTACATGCCAATATTTATTAGCTTATTTATTTATCTATTTATTCTGCCTTCAGTGGCAGCTACACTCCCACCAAATCACTTGTGATTTTACCCAACCTTATGTAGCACTGATAAGACACATTGCAAGACAAGGTGTGTCTGTATCACTCGGCTTCCATAAGACAGTCACCACCAAGGTGACTGTCTTATGGATAGGTCTCTCCAGGTAAGTTGCTTTTCCGACACGCTTTCCGTATTTATCTAAAGTTGAGTCACTGATAAGCAGTTGCAGTCTCCTCACACATCCATCTTCTGCAGGATAGACCTTTGTGACCTTTGCCAACTTCCATTCGGTCCTTGGGATAGTGTCGTCTTGCACAATCACTATGTCATTAATCTTAGCATTTCTGCGTTTTCGTTGCCATTTCTGACGCTGTTGCAAGTTCAACAGATATTCTTTGCGCCATCTGGACCAAAACTCGTTGGCCAAGTATTGGACTTTGCGCCACCTCTTACAAAGGTAGAGGTCTTCTTTTTCAAACTTTCCTGGTGGTGGAAGAATGATGGATGACTTCATCGTTAAGATATGGTTTGGTGAAAGAGGCTGTGGCCCCATTGGGTCATTCAGCAAATCAGCTGTTAAAGGTCGGCTATTTATGATTGCCATTACTTCATAGAAGTATGTCCATAATGATGAACTATCAAGTCTATGCGAAGACTGATCCAGGATAGATGTCAGTACACTTCTTATTGTCCGAATTTGCCTTTCCCAGGCAGCGCCCATGTGACTTGCCGAATAGCTATGAAAGCACGTAGAGCAATAAAGAAGAAGTCTGTGGTCATTTCTTCAAGAAGCTCTATGTGAACTGCACGAGAGCATAAGCAAGTGAACAGCAGACCGTAGCGCTTATTCTCCTTCCTCCCATCCTTAACATGGAAAGGTCCGAAGCAATCCATTCCGCAATAAGAAAATGGAGGAGTTTCATCCATGCGGTCGCGAGGCAAATCTGCCATTTGCTGATGCACAGCAGACCTTCTGAACTTTCTGCACTTAACGCACTTGTAAATGAAGGATGAAACGGCATGACTGCATCCAAGTATCCAAAATCCATTGGCTCGTAGCTTGTTGGCTGTTATGCCGCGCCCTTGATGTTGCACTTGTTTGTGATAATGCTGTATGAGCAATGTAGTGACATGACCTTTAGCAGGTAGAATGGCTGGATGCTTAATGTGATGATGCAAATCAGCATTCCTCAGCCGACCTCCAACCCTGAGGATTCCCTGTTCATCAAGGAATGGGTTCAATCTGTGTAGCTTACTAGTTTGGGCAAGCTCCTTCCCATCTTGTAGACCTTGAATTTCTTCAGAGAAAGCCTCCCTCTAAACAAGATTGATGATGGTCACTTCTGCATCGCTTCTCTCTAACAGACTGGCTTTATTAGTTCTTGGTAGTGAACCTTTCTGCTCTTTAGCAAGTCGCTTGAGTCGAGCAATGGCCTTGACCAATCTTGTCCAACAGGAGAATCTTTGGAAGCAATTCAGTAGAGGGACTTCTGCAGTTGATGACTTGTATACTGAGATGTTGCGTACTTCAGGGTCTTCCACTGCTACATCGTCAACCTCAATGTTTCTACAGGGAAGTTCTTCATGCCAAAGAAAATCAGGACCAGAGAACCAGTTGGAGGCAATGAGCTCCTTTGCTCTCAGGCCTCTCGAGGCATGATCAGCGGGGTTGTCTTCAGAGCTCACATGTCTCCACTGATCTGGCCTGGTACTGTCTTTGATTCGCTGTATGCGATTTGCCACAAATACGTGGAATCTTCTCGCGTCGTTGTTCACGTATCCAAGAACGACCTTTGAGTCGGTCCAAAAAACTTCTTGAGCGTCTATCTCCAACTCCTTTCTGAGCATATCACTCATGCGTGCGGCTACTACTGCTGCCGACAGCTCGAGTCGAGGCACAGTTGTGACTTTAGTGGGGGCCACTCTGGCTTTGCCCATCACTAAAGAGCAGTGGACTTGTCCAGTTTCACTGATTGCTCTCAGGTAAGTACATTCTCCATACCCTGTCACGCTTGCATCTGAGAAGTAATGAAGTTCGTACCTTCTGACTTCCTTGAACTCTGATGGGAGATAACATCGCTGAATCTTAACGTCTGCCAGGTTCTTCAAATCGAAGAGCCAAGACTCCTACCGTGGTCTTAAATCATCTGGAAGTGGTTCATCCCATCCAACCTTGTCATGACACATTTGTTGAAGTATTTGCTTCCCAATCAGGATGAAGAGAGCAACGAAGCCTAAGGGATCAAAAATGGAGGCCACTGTCGACAGCACTCCTCTGCTTGAGTGAAAGCGGCCAATGAGGTATGTTTTATTTGGGTCTGTTAAGTCATGCCTCAATGTCGTCACGTTTGTATTCAGTCTTTATACATATGTAATTTATTTTTGTCTACTTTTGTATGTTTTGTAAACAGTTCTCACGGCGAATTATTATGCTTAAAGCATGATTAAAGTCTGTATGAAAAGAGCAACTTGGTTTCGTCATTCGACTCGAGAGGGAATTACATTGAGAACTCAGCCAGTGCGACGCGAGGGGAGAGCGTGACCAGCGAGAGGAAGCAACGCAGCCAACACCTGCCCGCTGTCGTCGTCGGAGCTGTGAAGAGGTTCGTCGGGAGCTGCTCGTCATAGGACTACGCAGTCGGTCGGTAACCTAAGAGCATCGTGTGGTTATGTTATCGTGAAGCACGTTTAAGACAAGTTAAATGTGAAGACGTGGAGTAACCACTGCAACTGCTTTAAGTTTCAAGATTCAGCCGGCTGATGTACAAGGCATCGGCTGATGTACAAAGTATAAAGACATTTAAGTTTAAGGATGTGTATATTTCACTGAAGAATTCTTGCTAAGTTTGAAGTGTCCAAAACGGTTTAATGTGAAATATTTTCGGTTATTATTACCTGTTTACTTTGATGTTTGACTGTATAGGCCATAGCATTTGTAATTTATACTACTGCCATTGAGATTCTGAGAATTATTAAGTTTAAAGAGCAAGGCAGAAACCTAAGTTAAAGGGTGATTTTAAGTTCTAAAAGGGTACTCTCATTTAATACCGACCTGATATAACTCCTGCCATAAAAGTCATTTAGGCAATTACCGTACTTGGCATTTAGGTTAGTGCTATCTGATTTAAATTTTATTATTGCACGCTGAAGTAGTTTATAATATTTTGTATTATAAACTAGAGCAGAAGATCAGGACTACTTAAGGTTCCTTTGGTGGGACAATGGGGATATTGAGTCAGAGCCCTCAGTCTACAGAATGAAAGTGCACCTATTCGGTGCAGCCTCGTCACCTGGCTGTGCGAACTACGGCCTCAAGCATGTTGCTGCGCAAGGACGAGGTCGATTCAGTGAAGCAACTATCCACTTCATCGAACGTAATTTTTATGTCGACGATGGATTGATAAGTGTCTCGAGTGCGGAAGAAGGCGTACAGCTTGTAAGTGAAGCCACACAGCTCTGCAGCTCTGGAAGGTTGCGCATCCACAAGTTTGTCTCTAATTGTCAAGAGGTGCTCACCTCCATTCCGAAAGAGGAGTGTGCAGATGTGTCAAGAAGTCAAGACCTGGCCTTGGGTGAACCCCAGATGGAGAGAGCTCTAGGTGTCAAATGGTGTGTCACATCAGATCACTTCAGCTTCAGAGTTGTGGTGGACGAACGCCCACTCTCAAGAAGAGGAGTGCTGTCGACAGTGGCCTCCATTTTTTGATCCCTTAGGCTTCGTTGCTCCCTGCATCCTGATTGGGAAGCAAATACTTCAACAAATGTGTCATGACAAGGTTGGATGGGATGAACCACTTCCAGATGATTTAAGACCACGGTGGGAGTCTTGGCTCTTCGTTTTGTTAATTTCCTTTAAACGTAGTTCAGACGTCAAGCATCTGCACACGCGTCTTACTCCATCCAACACAGGGAGTGGCGCTTAAAATGAACACCCCGCAATTTGCAACGGCAAAACTTTGGTTCCTACCCTAGATTAACATATATTCCCCCATGACAACAACAGAAAATATCTCCGCCCTGTCTCTTATACACATCTAGATGTGTATAAGAGACAGCTATTTATTACTCATATTTATTACTGTTTTTATTAATTCAATGTTTACATGCCAATATTTATTAGCTTATTTATTTATCTATTTATTCTGCCTTCAGTGGCAGCTACATGTACCATGTCCAAAAGATGATCCAAGTAAAACACTGGAGGCATTCAATAGTATGATACAGAAACATAACCGGACTCCAAGTGATATATGCACTCTATTGTGTTTGGTCTTGGGACCTGCTTACAGTGAATTGGAACAGAATCTAACATTTATGTGGGGGGTGTTGCATTGAGACAATCAGATCAGGAATTCTCTGGTGAACTACAGTGTACATTACAACGTATGATAGACCGTTACAGAAAGAAACCTGATTATAATGTAATTTCTGCATGTAGACCAAAAGACCATGAAGACATGCAGGAGAGACATGAAGACATTTAGAACGAGATTTAATCGAGTGTTTGAACAAAATACTGGACTAGCACCAACTGATCGACATTATAATCCGTTATACAAAGACAGATTTTTAGACTGTCTGCCTAAAAATTTACAAGAAATGATTGAAAACTCCTGTGTTACATTAGAAACATGTGAACTTCCTGACTTCCACGCACACGTGGAACATGCATGGGACCAATACCAAACTAAGAAGCAACGAGAAAAAGAAAAACCTGTTCATGTTCTTGTTTCTATGCCTGAGAACTGGCCCAATACCGAAGAGCATGCCCAGCAGCAATACAAAAAATAGATAGACTGGCGTTTTAGTTGTAATGAAAAAGGGCACTTTGCACATAAGTGTCCATATTTAAAATACGACGGTATGATCCGAGGTGAGCCGGAGGAGCTACAGCTGGATCAGGAGTCAGCGGGCCAGGCAGCGGGTGGAAAGGAGCCAGAGGAGTGTGATCTGGCCACACTGCATCAGCTGTTGATTCAGAGTCTGCAGGCCCAGAACCGAGAAGGGGTGAGGCAGGAGCAGCGTTGGGGGGATGTCCAGGCACAGCTGAACCGTCTTCGGGATGATGTAGATGCTGGCCGTAGGCGTCAACTGCAACCGCCAGCGGGTCTTCATCCAGGTTTTCAGGCACCACCGGGGGGCGCTCCAGCACCACCAGCGCCCCCAGATCTTGCAGCAGCACCGGTACCAGCAGCCGAAGGACCTGCACCTGTAGCAGCAGTGCCCGTGACTTGGTCCAGAGCTGCCATCCCCAGGCTTGAGGAAGGGGATGATATAGGACAATATTTAATGACATTTGAGCGGTTGGCCACAGCGTACCGCTGGCCAAGACAGGAGTGGGCCGTGTTGCTGGTGCCCTACCTGTCTGGCCGAGCACGCTGTGCCTACGTGGCAATGGACATGGAGAATGCCATGGATTATGACCGCGTGAAGGAGGCCATGCTCATGAAATATGAGATAAATGAGGAGGTATATCGGAGGAGGTTCCATGAGCCGGACATCAGGCCTGGAGAGACACCTCGGGAGCTGTACACCCGCCTCAAGGATCTCTTCAACAAGTGGATTCGACCAGCAGGCAAGACGGTTGGGGAGGTCTGTGAGATCCTCCTATTGGAGCAATTTCTTCGGACCTTGGCGCCAGACATCAGAGTTTGGGTGAAGGAACACAACCCCCAGGATGGTCAGCGAGCAGCAGAGTACACATCTAGATGTGTATAAGAGACAGGATTATGACAGCGTGAAGGAGGCCATACTCATGAAATATGAGATAAATGAGGAGGTGTATCGGAGGAGGTTCCATGAGCCGGACATCAGGCCTGGAGAGACACCTCGGGAGCTGTACACCCGCCTCAAGGATCTCTTCAACAAGTGGATTCGGCCAGCAGGCAAGACGGTTGGGGAGGTCTGTGAGATCCTCCTATTGGAGCAATTTCTTCGGACCTTGGCGCCAGACATCAGAGAGAACACAACCCCAAGGATGGTCAGCGAGCAGCAGAGTTGGTGGAGAACTTCATGGCGGCACGGCGTGGACACAAAACCTTCCGGACAGAGGCCCACCCAAGACCAGCAGCACAAGGTCTGAATGATGTGGGTATGGAAGTGGTTCAAAGACTGGAGAGCCCTGTAGGCTGCCCGCCCAGAGTTCACCGGCATCAGTTAAACCTAGGTTGAATGTTCCTGCACAGAATTCCAGGGGGTCAGTGATCTGTTATTACTGCCATCAGGAGGGTCACATTAAGCCCAACTGTCCCCATAGGAAGCCTAAGCCCTCTAGCCATTCCTGTATACCACGACCAGAAGAAGGGGACACAGGGGTTGTAGGGAGGCTACAGACTGCACCCGTTGTGGTTAATGGGAAGACCACGGTTGCCCTGCTAGACACAGGAAGCATACGGACACTAGTACAGCCCCACCTAGTGGAGAAAAGAGACTTGGTATCGGGTGGAAGACTAAAAGTTTTGTGTGTAAACAGGAATGAGCATGAGTATCCTGTAGCTGAAGTCTACCTCAAAGTTAAAGACCAGACTTACCAAATGACAGTTGGGGTAGTTGAGGGACTAAGTCATCCTGTCATCATTGGCCAAGACATTCTGGTCCTACCTGAGCTAGTGCAAACCACTCAACCAGTCAGCATGGTGGTGACAAGGTCCCAGAGCCAAAGGCAGAGCCCTCAGGTGTTTAATGGTGAGACTGAGACAAATGACTGTTCAGAGCTGCCTTTTGCTGATGAAAACATCACACCGGCAAGGAGAAGGAGGGTTAGGAACACTCGTAGTCAGCGCAGGCAGGATAAACTGTTAGGGACAGTGGAGAGGACCGAAGAGCTACCTCTTACCCAGCCAGATGATGAGTGGGGGGAAGTCCCTGACAACTTTGGGCAGCTGCAGAGGGAAGACCCTAGCTTGCAGAAAGCCTATGAAAGGGTCAGTCATGTATATGAAATCCAGACTGAAGTTCCTCCTGCTAGGTTGGGGGAAAGCTACATCATTAAGGGTGGACTTTTATATCATGAGCCAGGCGAGGGCAGGACTGAGCAACTGGTGGTACCGAAGCAATTCAGGGAGCAGGTACTAGCTATGGGACACAAAATTCCTTGGGCGGGGCATCTGAGTAACACCAAGAGCCATGAGAGAATTGCGGCTAGATTCTATTGGCCTGGGCTCTATGGGGATGTTCTCCGTTATTGTAAATCCTGCCCGGAGTGTCAGTTGACCAGCAAGAGAAAGACTAGCCCTTATCCACTGCAACCGCTCCCGATTATTGAGGTGCCCTTTAGCCGTATAGCTATGGACATTGTTGCCCCCCTGGAGAGGATATAAATACATCTTGGTAATTTGTGACTATCCCACTCGTTACCCAGAGGCTTTTCCCCTGCGCAGAGTCTCTGCTCGTCCCATAGCTCAGGCTCTACTGCAGTTATTCTCCAGGGTGGGCCTCCCGCAAGAAGTTCTCATTGACCAGGGCACAGCATTTATGTCAAATACTCTGAGGCAAGTGTATAGCTTGTTGGGCATCAAGGGCATCCGAACCACCCCCTACCACCCTCAGACCGATGGCCTTGTAGAGCGATACAATCAGACTCTGAAAGGAATGTTAAGGAAGTTTGTGGCAGCTAATGGTAAAGACTGGGACCGCTGGCTGCTCTACTTGCTCTTTGCATACCGTGAGGTCCCCCAGGCCTCCACGGGTTTTTCACCTTTTGAGCTGTTGTACGGTCGACAGGTTCGAGGTCCCTTGGATGTCCTGAGAGAAACCTGGGAAGTACCCAGGTCACCCAAGACCCACAGCATCTTATCCCACGTTTTAAAAATGAGGGACAAGATGGAGGAGATGGCAGAGCTGGTGTGTAGGAACATGAAGCAGGCCCAGATGAGTCAGAAGGCCTGGTATGACAAAGCGGCCAGGCAAAGGAGCTTTCAACCAGGTCAGAAGGTTCTGCTTCTTCTCCCTGCAACCGAGAACAAGCTGCTTGCCAAGTGGCAGGGGCCCTACGAGGTGGTGAGGAAAATGGGTCCTGCCACCTACGAGATTGACATTCCTGGGAGGAGGAAACCGCGGCAGAACTTTCATGTCAATCTTTTAAAGGAGTGGCATGAGAGGCAGCCGGAGTTGCAGCTCAGGGTGCAGGCTGTGGTTGAGGAAGAGGAGTATCCGGAGCAGTTCTTCCCTGTCAGCCAGCAGTCAGCCACCCTCAATCTTCCTCATCTGATTCCTCACCAGCAGAGGGAGCTGGAGGCGATTTTTCCCTCTGGCCTTTTGCAGGAGAGGCCGGGATTTACCACCATAGTGGAGCACTCCGTCCCTCTCAAAGACGCAACCCCAGTGAGGCAGAGGATGTACCGTTGTAAGGTTACTGGAATGGCTTTCAGTGGACAAAGTATAAAAGTTTGTTCAACTAATGGTGCTGTAACAAAAGAAAGACTCACAGAACCATTGACTATCATGGATCCAATGACTGGTCTAAAAACTAAAGCACCCTTAGTTTACTGTAGCGGCTGCCCAGTAAATTTATTAGGTCGCAATGTCTCCTTTGATTTGCATTTGGCTGTTGGGAGACAAGGTGATGACTAGTGATGGGTCGATGAGGCCTCGTGAAGCGTTTCGGCACATTGCAAAACTCACTGAATACTGACACCTGCTGGACGTAATAAATCACTACAGGCAACCTTGTTGACAGATTCAACTGACACTCCTATGACGCCCTAGTATATACAATAACATATTTTGTCCCGTTTTGACATTCACATTTAGAATACTTCTTTGTTTAATACTTAATATTTTCAGATACAATCAATCAATAAATAAAATCATAACGTGAAAATTGTGGATTGTTTTATTATTCAAAAAAAAAAAAAAAAACGTTTCTCCTACGTCTTTAAATTATTATTTTTAATTATTATTACTTTGCCAATTGCAGAAAACACCCGCTCACACAGGGAAGAAATTGGAAGGACAACTGGTAAAGTTTGACAAACAACAAGGATATACATTTATTTTCCGATATGAGATCGAGATGGTGGATACCTTTCTTTTTCCTGGAGGCTGTGCCATAATTCAATGATGAGATGGAATAAGACCACAACGAGATTCTTTGTTGTGGCCGATACATCCTATTGACAGATGTGCGTCCTTACAGTCACAGTTTGGCGCGTTCATGTCAGTTTGAAGCAGTTCCTGTATCGGTCACGTGACTTTCCAAGGCGACATGCTCGACGCATGCGTCGACGCGTCAGTGTTGCCCGACCCGTCACTTATTGGTCACGTGACTTTCTAAAAGCAATACGCGCACCGACACAGTGTTTCATTGCACGAGCTCGACGCCAACGCGCCAGTGTTGCCGGACCCATCACTAGTGATGACTATGCAGTCATGCGTCAAACCGTCCAACAACTCTTTTGGCATGAAGATGAGGGCGACAACCAAGGGTGTGGCGCTCTCTATGCCTATAATTTGGGAGCTGACTGTTCCTCACAGTTAGCCAGTTCTGCTATTAACATTTTAACTGAATCCTTGCCTGATCTAACCATTGTGCAAACATTGACTGCACCAGAGCAATTACATGGGACAATGAAGTATTCTCCAACACCTATGGTGGATCTGGAGTACACCCAGCAGATGGCAAAAACATCAAATCAAACTGTTCAAACACCACATTTGTCTTCCACCCATCAGGTTTAGCTGCAGCTGCAGTAAATCTACCTGCACACCTGAAACCTCTGTTTCAGGGTGTAACTCCACACTTGTCCTTGTATGGACCAACAAACACGTCCTGGGCCGATTGTGGATATATGGTTAATGAAGCCCTTAATGCCACTGACTGGATTTCAAGTCCATATGGTGACTCAATCCTGTATTCACCATCTAAAGCATTGTACAAAACAAAATTTGTGCAGACATTTGTTTGTACTTTCCATGTAGAAACGGTATGTGGAACTGAAAGTCATGAAAGTTCATGATCTTTCACATCCATGTCTGCGCAACAGCCATCTGATTCGAGTTGACCTCTTGCTGACTTATCAGCTGATTTGTGGTCACAAGGCCCCGCTGATGTAAGACAGCCCCTAGTGTTGGTTGGAGGTTAGTACAGGACTTACAGGTAGTTAACTCTGCTATTGTAACACGTGCACCAGTGGTGCCAGATCCACACACATTGTTAAATTGCTAAGAGTATGTCGATGACATAGCTCAATGACTTCATTTTGATGTGACTTTGACATACTGGACATGGACTCCAGACATTTAACTTGGTCCAAAAGTATTTTATCGCAACCAGTACAGAGGTGAGAAAGTAAATGGAATACACAG
>JAFBJS010008969.1:0-10205 GCA_016785265.1 Paraplagusia blochii | reverse complement strand
TACCCCCTTTCCCTACACACCGCCTTTCCGAGTCCTCATATTTAACAGTTCAAAAAAAATCGTGGCCCCTTAACCCCAAAAGTAAAAAAAAAAAAAAAAAAAACAGCTCCATCTATTGAAACTATAATAAATAATAATAATAATCAATAATAATTTAAAGTTGAATACATTAAACATTGAAAAATAACTTGAATTAGTTCTGGTTTGATGTGTTTAAGTCCAACAAACTCCATGATTCCTCAAGTTTGACATTAACACTGAACATATTTTGCCTCAATAGCTGCTGCTAAAAGGTTCTCTGAAACAATATGTGTTCTATTACCTACTGTTTAGTACGTTTAAGCTTTCATCAGTGGCCAAATGACTTTATGTGAAAAGAATTGCAGCTCAATAGGAGGCCACCAAGCTCATGTTATTAAGACTCAATGTTTGTTTGTCATTCACAATAAAAAAGCCTTGGTGTGCATTCGTGCATGCTCTTGTTCACTTGACGTGTGTGGTCAGCTCCGAGAGTAATCAAATAAAATAAGAGGTAAAGACACAGGAAATATAAAGTAATTGGTGGCAGAGGTAGGATTGCAACATGTAATTGCTGCACTGATGGGATATTGTGTTATTTTCATAAACTAATTCCTGAAAACCTTTTCCATGGTAGTTTGGTTTGGATGAACGATGAAATATAAACTACACTGCAGAATTAAACTTTAACTGCTGGTTAACCTTGACAAGATACAGATGCAAGCATATATTTACTAAACAAATACATTAGACTTGGACTTAAACTTAGACAGACTTTATTGATCCACCTAATTCCACCTGATCCTCCATTGATTTCATCTAATATTACCTGAATGCCTATAAGCCCTGTTTTACGGAAGTACAATGTCACTGCTATGCACTGTTGCAACTAATTTTGAATTTTTCAAGAATACTTTGGAAAATGGTTAGATATTAGGTCACACATCACAAATGTACCTTAAGTGCATACAAACCGCAAGTGTACCTATTGTGCAGGTGTCAAACGCAAGGCCCGTGGTCAAATGTGGCCCTCCAAATCATTTTGTGTGGCCCCTGGGAGCATTCTGAAGTCATATAATAAAGTCCTAAAGTGCTGCAATTTTTTTTTTTACGCGATGAATTATTTTTAATAATAATAATATTAATAATAAGACAAGCAACTTCAAGGAATGAAAATCAATCTCAGAAACATCAGTACATAAGTATTTACGTTAATTAAACTTAGGTAAGTTTAATAAATGGACTGGCCCTTCAAGGGGAAATGGAAATGTGGCATATATATATATATATATATGTATATATATATATATATATATACACACATACATATATATATATATACACATACATATATAGATAGATATGGATGGATGGACGGACGTACAGACAGGTATGTAGATAGGCATGTAGGTAGGTAGTCAGGAACCTAGCAAACTAACTAGCTAGTGAGCTAACTAACTAACCAACCAACTAACTAACTAGCTAGCTAGTTAGTTCTATATGGTTGTCATACACGGAGATGAAAAAGCAAAAGTGTTATTGGCATATTAGAGAAAAAGGAAACAGCATTTTTTTATACAAAAAAAACATATGTTTAGTCAGGCAACTAAACAATACACGTCTGTACATTTGATGATCTGCAACATGGGTGTCAAACATAAGCCCTGCAGACCAATGGTGGCCCCTGTCTCTTATACACATCTAGATGTGTATAAGAGACAGGCCATGGGTCGGCCGTTAACGGGAGCCGAAGTCTCGGCCATGCGTCGGCCGTTAACGGGGGCCGAAAACGGGCAAAAACAGGGTTTTGGGGGCGAAAAATAAAACAACGGTGGCGCGTAAACGACGCGTATAAGTTTACGAAGACGATGGGGCTAAAATGTGTTAAAAATGTTTGGGGTTTTCATGTAAAAAAGACAAAATAAACAGGAGCACATAATGTGCTAACTAACTAGATAGATAGATAGATAGATAGATAGATAGATAGATAGATAGATAGATAGATAGATAGATAGATAGATAGATAAATGATAAAATCCATCCATGATAAAAGGATCATGGACATTATGAGTTTATTCTATCAGACTGGAATCAGAGAAACATCCATTTGAGAAACATAATTACACTTCAAGATTGTGGACAGGAATAAAAATGGCTCAAAACTGCAGCAATAGTGTTTTAATGATCGCTAAAATAAATCAATTTTAGACCCAAAGTCAATTAGCGTTGTGAGTGATGTGGGTGAGGCAGATTTTGAGGACGTGTCTGACAGAGCTGAATCACAAGTGTTTTCCGTCAGACTGCTCCAAAATAGCAAAGAAAATGTTGCTTCCATGTAGAAAATGTCAGAAATGTCCCATTTTAATGTATGATTTATTGTTTATTGCAACTATTTTAATCTTGGGTCCATTTTTTTTTTCAATTCAACCATTTTCCACTGAAAAAACATAACGCAAAAATTGGCTTTTTTTTTCTGGTAGCATGGAGAGCCGACCTGGGTCGTGGCTGTGTTTGGCTGTGTGCACAGCATGAGCACATGCCTATACACAGGGTCAACTGGAATGTCAAAATACTGCACCCTAGAGTACAAACAAAAAAATACATTCAGTCTGGTGGCACCATACTGCCATAAATACAGCCATAAACACACTCCAACACAGTCCAAGGTCTTCTGAGTGTGAAAGTAGAAGCCACGTCCCACAGCGAGATGGAACACCGTAGGTGGTGGAGCCGATGCAAAAGCCCTCCATGAATACAAATGCTCTGAACCTGGCTGACCCAGTCGAGATTGTGATTTTACGTGAGGGTGTGAGCGCGTACGAGCCTCACAGTGTGTGTGTGTGTGTGTGTGTTTCCTTCACGCCTACGCATGTGTGTCAGCATTCAGCGACAGCAGCTGCACTCTATCTCCGCGCTCCTGCAGCGTGCACGTCGGCCCTCGGGGTCAAACGCACACACAAATCAGACACAACGATGTGTCGAAGGCCATTTTGAGCCGACGCTGAGTCGTGCCTGAGCCGCCGTAGAGAAAATGAAGTGACATTACATCAGAGGGGGCCCTTGATACACCTGGAGCCCCCTCAGCTGCAGGATGGCACTGGGTTACTGTACGACATAGATGGTTAAAGTCTATAAAGTGGGAGCCAGGCTAAAGCCGGGGCAAACACTGTGAGACTTTTTCCAATCGCGGTATCCATCTGCTGCTCATAATGTATGAGCGAATCACAGGGGTTATCAGTTCACAGCCCATAATTCCTGTTCCTATACTGTACGATCAGATGCTGTGTTGCGATTGGTCTGCCTATGCTGCATGTCCATCCAGACGTGCCAGAACCTAAATAGGGACGACAAAGAAGAAAAAAGCAAAAGAAGCCGGAAGTGAGAGATGCACGGAGGCTCACAGACGAGAAAAATCAAATAATAAACAAAAAAAAGCATTTCCCTGATAATTTGGGCCATTCTGTGCGAAGACACGGAAAAGAAAAAGAGCCGATCATGTGATTGGTCAAGGGAATGTTATGACCGACATGGGCTGTATGCTCAGTATGTCTGTTATTTACGTGGTTTTTTTTTTTTCTATGTATCTATGTTCCTGCATGTGCAGTGTGGGTATAACCGTCGGTAGATCAGCAGGAATTTAAACATGTTTGATTGCCATGATGTGTCTGGAGGCCAATAAGAGCTGAATTTTTTTTCACAGACCGGTCGTTAAGTTGTGGCAGATAAATACCTCTTAACAAAATAACATTTCCCGTGTTCTGAAATATTTTCCTACCTATAAAATCTTCCTACCCGAAATAACTGTGCAAGGGCACAACAAGGATTTCTAAAGTGCACACGCCCTATAACTTTCTCCTACCAGACCCGTATACAAGGTTAGAATCTTCTTAGATTCTGAGAATCTCTAGATACCTCTAGTATCAATGACTCTGTGTCATTTTGAGTTTATTGTTGTTGTCTTGACTGAGAAAATATGTCCTAATCAAATATAGTTCCATTATTGATGAATCCTAGCCATTCCATTGTTCAGTTCTTTTGTTGATATGGTTATGGATCAAGTGTAAGTAATAGACAGATGAGGACAAAAGGAAACATTATTCCTCTGCAGCCCGGCACCAATTCACCCACGGACCGGTACCGGTCCCCGACCCAGTGGTTGGGGACTGTGGACCACAGCACTACACGATCAAAAGAACGGGGAGAGATTCCAACACAATCAGCAAAGAAACTCTTAAATGAAAGCCCGGCTTGAAATGTAAAACCTACAACTTTGACGCTCATATTTCCTGTAATAAGGCTGCGAGTGGCCGATAATTGCCTTTGCATGTGTGAAAATAAAAATTAAAGGTGTGTGTGTGATGGAGAAACACAGAAAGGCAGGGGTGTTTCACCACCTGCCAAGAGTGAGACTTCCTGGCCCTCCACCTCCATCTCATTAATCAGCTCAGTATTTAAGAAGGCCTGAAGTGGACACTTGCCTGTAATTAGCTGGCTTTGTCAAGGATGATTGTGTGTGTGTGTGTGTGTGTGTGTGTATCTGTGTCAGAATTTGAAAAGACAGATCACGGCGAGATGACAGGTGAGTGAGGACGGGGGAAGAAACAAGGGTGATTTAAAACCTGGGCACTGCTTGAAAAAGACAACCTGGAGAACAACAACCAGAACGAGACAGAGAGAGAGGAGGAGGAGGAGGAAGAGGAAGAGGAGGAACATGACTTTTGAGGCTAAATCACCCTGTCGTTTCTATTATTTTCTGTATAAAACTCCCACACCAGCTACATGCAAGATGCGTGGCCCAGTGACAGTTCTTGCCACTGTCCTATTTCCAGCATTGATGTTTGTTATTTTCTGCGTGTCACACTTTGTGCCAAACTTCTGACTGTTGCCTGGTTTTTGGGCTCTTGATGTGCGTCATAGTATGGACCCCAGTGTGTTTTCAGCTTTTGAAGTGGGGGAGAGGTGAAGAAAAATAAGGCGGACAAGAGGGGACTGGAGGGAAATGAAAGCAAGGCAGAATGACGGAGCAGATGCAAAGGAGGAAAAAAAAAAAAAGGAGAGATTATTTTCCTCTAAAGTGGCAGATTAGTATTCATGCTCACGTCCCTTCCTTTTCACCACTGTCCAGTTGGCCCGGCATTCGGATCCATTTTTCTTACGATGCACAGTCGAAGCTGAAGGTGATGAAGGATCGGTGCGGTGTAGTGTAGTGTCGTGTCACCCGTGAATAGTTTGGCTGATCACAGGTCA
The DNA here is from genome assembly GCA_016785265.1 of Paraplagusia blochii. NCBI lineage: Eukaryota > Metazoa > Chordata > Actinopteri > Pleuronectiformes > Cynoglossidae > Paraplagusia > Paraplagusia blochii. The sequence continues at coordinate 4,940 of JAFBJS010008969.1, read as the reverse complement.
GCACAGACACCAGGGCATTTCAATCAGGTTCTAACCTTTTAGGTTTTTGACCTGTTGGACTTGAATATTTTCCTAAATATTTTCTTATTGATTTCTAATAAATTAAGTTAGAATTAAGTTATTTCAGGAAATGCCTTTTTTTTTGTCTGATGAGTTTAAAGCCGGGTTGTCCAATAGGTAGATCAGGATCAGGAGAAACAACATAAAAAAATAATGGCGATAAGGTGAGATGTAATTCTGTCTCAAGAGTCTAATCTCTGGGCTACAGTCAGAATAAAATAGATACTGAGTCAGACAGTATAACATATATGTTATATGTTAATGCAAAGAGTTTATATAGGTAAATATATTTAAAGTTTTCAATGATCACTTCAGGACAAAAAAAATATGTGGACACCTCTGGTTTAAAGTAAGTAACAAGGCACAAAAAAAATAAAAATTTTGCAGATACATTACAGACAGAAAAATCCTGCATGGAAAATAATATATGTTTTTCTATAGATTTACCTCTGGTTGGCCAGTGCCAGTGTCAGTAAAAAATGGAACAAATCTTATTTTGAAAAACCAGGGTGACATTTTCCAGTGATACATTTACCAATTTCATTTAATAATAATAATTACTATAATTATAATGGATTTTATTGGATTTTTACAAGACAGAGAAGCTAATGCCTAATTGGATATAGTTTCGCAATACATTAGCATGGGTATATTTTTGTATTGAGGTGGAAATATATTGCTGGATGAAAGGGAAAGTACAGCGTGGTGCGCTGTGATTTGGGTGGTAACAGATAAGCAGGTGAAAATGGATGAAAAATGACAGCATTTATCCAACTTTTTTTCTAAGCAAACTCCTTGTCATTGTGACATTGTGATTCACACCACAGCACACAGCGAAATGTCTCCTCTGCATTCAACCCGTCACTAAAGTGGACAGTGGGCAGCTTCAAACACCCGGGGAGCAGTGAGTGGGGACGATACTACGCTTTTGGTGGATTCGAACCGGGGACCTAGCGTGACCAAAGTCCATTTTCCTAACCACTAGGCCACCAACTGCCCTTTTTGAGGTACTAAAAACTAAAGAAGGATTTTTGTATGAAAAGTGAAGCGTCTTAAAGAAACCGACTATGTCCAGTTGTCCTCAAAGTAACTATTCCTTGGATTCTTTTAGTGTAGTACCGACAGAACTTGGTTTTTTAAGGAATCATCCTCCAACATCCTAATCCTGAAAATCTGTAAATAATTTTCTCACGTCACCATTTACATTGTAAATCTCCGTGTTTCAACAACGCAGAAACAAGGACCCAAATTAAAAGTTTCAAATTCCGCATCAGCAGTGAAAGGCTTTCATTTTGCACGAGAGCACGTGTCATAGAAGCATCGTTGCCTGACAGGACTGACAATTACATGGGAAACATGAACTCTATATTCCCTAATTATATGTGAATTTTCCATGTGTCTCAACTGTTTTTGTCTTTCAACCGTTTCTTGGTTTTTGCAGCTAAAATATCCAAATGAAGAAGTTAATGGCACGACTCCAGTGAACCAAAGTTGGCTTTATTCACCATGTCTGATCGGTTGTTTACTTTTCCATGGAGGAACTAACCCCCCGGGGGGGAAAGAAGAGGAATTTTTTTTTTTCTCCGTCAGGATTTGACACATCCACTGGTAATCCCATTCATCTCCATCAGCACCGAATACAATGTCATTGCGATGTACATTTCTCTATTAAACAGCTCCCTGCTGCAGTGTCTGCATACATCTGCCCGCTGAACTACTTCCTAACTGCTCATCTGGTCTCCTTCCCTGCTTTGCTCTCATTTGACTAATTATATTCACAGGGAACGTGTTGACAAATTCATTTTGAAACCCATTAGTCCCGTAGTGTTGTTTAAACAATGTGCACGTTAATGTCCGTGGCTTTAATACCCCTGATTCGCATTCTAATAGCCGTCTGATAAATCAAGTTATCTGCGACACCTTCCACGCGCCGTGAAGAAGACGGAGCACAGAGGAGGAGAATGTCAGGGAGAAATTGGAGGTGATTTGAAAGTGTCATCGTGAAGAAAATCACAGTGAGAAGCCTGACTGGTGCAATAAGACGGATAAACCCCAACTTTAAACATTAAAAACCTGTGCAATGCTGAGGAAAAAGGGAGAATTCCCAGGTAATGTATATTTGAGTGAAAACTCAGAAGTTAAATCTCGATGTAGAAGAACTATCTCACTAGTGTATGTTTATTTAGAAGCACACAGATAAAATAAAAGTGCTATATTAGATAAATTAGCAAAACAAAGGGCAAAATATTGACATTAAGCAAATCAGAAATACTAAACATTACCAAAACCACTGTTTATTTTAAAAATAAACGTATAAAGCCCTAATGAAATTATGAAAGCTGTTCCAAAATATTTAGTCGTCTATATAAAGTGTTCTAGATCCTTGCTTTTTGTATTGAAAAATACATAACTGTTATTAATTGCTTAATTTTGATGAGATAGAAAAAAAAAAAAAAAACGGTGTTGATGATTTATTAATATTCTTCTCCTGGTCATTGTAAAGGTTGAGCTGGACCTGAATTTTCTCTGGAACATTTTTCATCTCTCATGCTAGAGAATAAACTTCCTAAGTTCAAACTGCTGGCAGTAAGTAGATAAGTTTTTTGGATGAGAGATGAAATGTTTTCTAAAAACTTATTAAACTTGTCTTATTAATTCACAAAATGCATTGCTACGTTACTCACTTTTATTTTATCAATTGCTCCCAATGAAAATGAGCAGTAACCAGCAAGTACTATCATATGTTTTCACTGGCAGTGTATCCACTCCAGGGATATTTGTATAATTACAATATTATCTCGTCAACATTATCACATACATTGTTGAACTGTATCTTTAACTGTAGCTCCGGAAAACACCACTGCAGTGGAACTGAAACGCTCTCTGCTGCAGCTGATGTTCTCAGTGATTTCCGTTATCAGTGAATTGCTCTCTTGTCAATTTCCACTAAACTTCTGAGAAGGTTTAAACAGGGAACATGGCAGGTACCACTTCACAGATTACGTGCCGTTTAGAATAGTTTTTTTTTAGGTTACTTCCGTCAAATGTGTCAAACCAAAGGTCCGCTGGCCACATGTTGCCCGCCAGGTCAGTCAGTGTGGACCATGGAAGCTTACAAAGTCTTTAAGTGCTGCAACTTTAATAAATCTATCTATTGCTGATAGACTCACAAATACAGAAGTAAAACAGGTTATTCGAGGGGAACTACATTGCAATGCAGCACTCTTGATGAAAATTAGTTTGATATTTCTGAGCTGTGTTCTTTTCTCGAAGGTACACATGATGTGCCGCGACTCAGAGGTTGGGAAACATTAAAATAAAACGTGGGAAACAACAACTTTGGCAACTTTGGAATGACTGATGGGCTTGTTTACCAGGCCTTCACACTAGTGGATTATTTCATCATATGTAAGTCAGTCAGTGTCAGCTAAGGTGAAGGGAAATATTTACAGGACAGTTGTGAGACATTCATGGTGGGTGGATTAGAGACACTAGGAATAGGTAGAAGACAGGAGACAGAGTTGGATGTGGAGGAGTTAAAGATGCTGAGATTCTCTTTAGGAGAGACAAGGATGGACAGGATCAGGAATGAGGTCATTAGAGGGACAACACAGACAGGAAGGTTTGAAGAAAAAGCTAGAGAAGACAGACTGAGATGGTTTGGACATGTTCAGAGGAGGGACAGTGGATACATTGGTAGAAGAATGATCTTATGAGGAGACAAAGGGGAGATTGATGGATGTAGTGAGGGAGGACATGGAGGTAGTTGGAGTTAGAGTTGAGGCTACAGAGGACAGGGGGAGATGACTCGCTGTGTCAAACCCTGAGAAAAGGGACAAGCAGAAAGAAAAAGAAGGAGACATGTCCAAACACCCACTCTCACACACCAGCATGAATGCACCGATTACATCAAGTCACTAACTGGACCACTTCTGGGTGTGCCATCATAGCCCACTCCCCTGTTGAGTCTCCCACCAAGAAAGCAGCCTTTTAATTAGGGGCAGTGTGTGTGTGTGTGTGTGTGTGTGTGTGTGTGTGTGTGTGTGTGTGTGTGTGTGTGCGTGTGTGTGTGTGTTTGGGCAAACAAGTTGTCTCCTGCAGATGTTCTCTGGACCAAGTGCCTCCTGCCAGCTGCCCAGAAGACCACCAGGATACTCAAACACGCACACACACACACACACACACACACACACACACACATCACACAGTTTTATGAACTCCTTAATAAACACACACACACACCTCACATTGATAAGAATACACAGCTTAAAGAAAACATGGAGGTTGAACACGTACTACTGGCACTGTCTCCATAGCAACGCAGGACTGGTCATGTCACCCTGATTTAGGGAGATGGTGTCAGTGAGAGAGAGAGAGAGAGAGAAAGAGAGAGAGAGTGGGGGAGTGAGAAAGTGGGAGACAGAGAGACAGGCCGAGGATAAAAAAGAGCAAAAACAAAGAGTGAAAGTGAAGGCCATCAAATACCCTCCACAATGCTTGACTTTACTGTTATTTTGAAACAAAGGGGTAAAGAGAGATGAAGAGGCTGAGGGAGGGGGAGAGAAAGAGGGAGACAGAGCAAGAGAGAGAGAGGGAGGGAGAGAGAGATAATCCTAAGGCATCATATCCACCACTCAGCTCAGGATGTGAAGAGGTCAGAAGCTTAGAGGACTTCTGAGGCACCACGGGTCCCTCAGAAGTCACTGTCCTTTTTCCAGTGTCAAAAGACACTGGGAGAAAAAAAAAAGACACACACTGGCACATACACACTCACAAAAATGTAAAGGTAGCAGAAAAAGGAGGGTTTTGTCCTTGAAAAAGGCCAAAGGCGACAACAGTACGATAAAATATACAGGGCTATAATGTAAATGCTCCCTCTG
>JAFBJS010008953.1:28677-41392 GCA_016785265.1 Paraplagusia blochii | reverse complement strand
TCCCTGCAAAGCCAGCATTTACCAACAGATAATGTCAAGAGGCTAAAAGAGGCAAGCTGGTCACTGGTGGACTTGAACCTGAATCCTTGCGGAGCCAAGACTGCTTCCTTAACCACTAGGCCACCACTGCCATTTTTTTTACATATGTATACAACGTTTTTTACATCCAAAGTTTTCTTTTTCATTAGATATTTAGTATATTTTAGTATGTAAACTAGGGGTGTGACGATTCACTCACAAAACGATCCGATTCATATCGCTATTCACAGGCTTCGATCCGATTCAGGATCGATTCATAAAAAATATTAAACGATCGATCCAGTTCGATCCGATTCAGTTCAGTTTGATCCAAACTGATCCAAAATGATTAACTCGCACACCCCTAATATATATATAATGTATGTTAGGGGTGTGACGATTCACTCAGATAACGATCCGATTCATATCTTGATTCACAGGCTACGATCCAATTCAGGAACGATTCATAAAAAAATATGAAATGATTGATCCAGTTCGATCCGATTTGATTCAGTTCGATCCAAACCGATCCAAAACAATAAATTTGCACCCCCCGATATATATATATATAGTGTATATTGGGGTGTGTCGATTCACTCACATAACGATCCGATTCATATCTCGATTCACAGGCTACGATCCGATTCAGGAACGATTCATAAAAATTATTAAAACGATCGATCCAGTTCGATCCAAACCGATCCACAATGTTTAATTAATTTGCACACCCCTAATGTAAACCATACCACCCAAGATTCTCATCCAAGACCTCTTAAAAATGTGTGAACCCTGCATCACGGGTTAGTAAATCCACAAGTAAAGAAAAAGCAAAGATCTATAATGATGTATAATGTGATCCAAACACATGTTCAATGATGCCGATGTTCTACTCGAGATCTTCATACTCATACTGTACAAGTAAAGGTATAACCTGTGCAAATATGTGTCATTTTTTACTATCCATAAAAAAAATGTAATGATATCACATATTCACATAATTCTGGTTCAGACCTCCAAAGAAATCAAGGCTTGTTACATGGTGGACCATGTTGGAGGTTTCTCTTTCTGAACACAACATCAGATAAAACGTATCATCCTCACCGAGGATGGAGAACCTGCAGGAGAGCAGGCTGGGATTAAGAGCGGTGACATATTCATATTCCAGCAGATTTTAAGCTCTTGCCTCAGAGGAGGGTCTGTCATTATCAAAGCAGCAGGAAATCAGCCAGAGTGCAGAGGAAGGGAACAAAGATAGGAAGGAAATGATACAGAGGTGGAGTGACAGGGTAGGCTGTCTCTTATACACATCTTGTTCTACTCGAGATCTTCATACTCATACTGTACAAGTAAAGGTATAACCTGTGCAAATATGTGTCATTTTTTACTATCCATAAAAAAAATGTAATGATATCACATATTCACATAATTCTGGTTCAGACCTCCAAAGAAATCAAGGCTTGTTACATGGTGGACCATGTTGGAGGTTTCTCTTTCTGAACACAACATCAGATAAAACGTATCATCCTCACCGAGGATGGAGAACCTGCAGGAGAGCAGGCTGGGATTAAGAGCGGTGACATATTCATATTCCAGCAGATTTTAAGCTTTGAACTTTCTGCTACCAGACTGGTAGTTAGAATCTTGTATCAATGACTCTGCATCATTTTGAGTTTACTGTTGTTGTCTTCACTGAGAAAATACTTTTTAATCGATGACATAATTCTAGCTTTTCTCTTGTGAAGTTCTTTTTATGATATGGCTATGGATCAAGTGTGGAAGTAATAGACAGACGGGAAAAGGAAACATTATTTCTCTGCGGCCCGGCACCAATGCACCCACGGACCGGTACCAGTCCCCAGCCCAGTGGTTGGGGACCACTATACTAAACCACTACTCCCTGTTATCATTATTTTTATCATTACTTCTAATGGAAATTATAATAATTATGGTGATGTTTAATAACTTCTTCTACTATAATAAGTGTCATGTGAAACAACATTCTCAGAGTATAATGTTTCGCTGAGGCCCCTTATTTCACTGTTAGTCAATAACAGATCGCAGGGATTTTCTTTGTCTTATTGTACAAAATGTCCTCTGTGACACGGGGTCAAATTCACACATTCAATACAAAGAACACAATTGCCTGAAATATATTTTAACTTTTAAACCATCCCAGGAGATTTAAAACTGCTCCTCCAGTTACCATAGTAGCCCTCCTTTGACAATCTTTTACACAAAGCAAAAGAAAGAAATATTGTCCCCTCTTTTCTTTTGTAAAGAAAATTGTGTTCTTTCCAGCTTGTGTTAAATCCCTTGAGGAGACATGGGCGGGAAAAAAAACAAACAAAAAAAAAACCAAAAAAAAAAACAGCGAAACATTTAACCCAAAACCCTCCCAAAAATAAATGATTATTTTCTGTATTATTCTGTATTATTATTTTCCCTCTTGATTTTTTTACAGTTCCTAAATAAAATTGTTGATTAGTTCTTGATTATATTATACTGTAAAACTACTGATTTACAGTTTTACACCAACCATAAATTGCATTTAATGTGACTGGGATAAATATAACTTTTTGTTTCACGGCTTGTTACATTTGTGCTGTTTGTGTTTACATTTGATTATGATAGTTGCTACAGAACACAGCACAGAACTTTTTAAATGTGTTTTTATTATTATTATATAAAGTAAAGTAACTAGTTATTAGTCTGAGTAGACTACTCCCACAAATTTTAGTGACTTGACATCAGCAACCAGAGCCCCCCCTGATGGTGAGAGCCGGGACTGCAGCCCCTTGGCCCAGAGTGCCATTTAACACTCTCCCTCACTCACTTGTTGGATATTTGTTGGATTTTGTTCAAGTCTGTACATGTGTTGTGTGATTTTTCTCTCTTGTGTCCTGGAGACTCGTTTTACAGAGACGTAAAATCATAGAAAAAAAAAAAAAAAATTATATAGCTTTTTTGAAAATATATCAAAAGGATTTACCATACCATCCATGAGTCAGGTTGGAATGCTTTTTCTTTATTTTTTACCTCAAACTAAAAAGCTATAAAAAATATATTATATAATTGACATTAAAATTCCTGAACTTCTGCTGATAAAATGCATGTAAAAATTGTATTGGATGCTGAAAGAAAACTTTATCGGACAGAAAACATTCTTTCAGTAATTTTGTCCATCAAGAACCTGATTGGTCTTATCAAACTGTGACACACGGGGTCACTAAGAACACTTTTCGCAATTGCACCATAGGGGAGCCAATCACTGAAATGAACACAAATCAGACAAACAAACGAAAAGAGAGAAAAAAGAGAGAAGGTTTAGGTTAGTAATGTTACAATTTTTTTTTGACTGATTTACGAAAAAAAACAAAAAACTGTTGTTTACCCATCAATAACACCGCTCCAGTCTTTTACAATCGTTATACCTGCCTCCTCAAGCAATGCAGTGAATTTACGATCACGTTCCTGGAGATCCTGAACGTAATCGTAGTCGCTATAACAGGTTACGTACAAGTATAGACTTGGCAGTTCTTCAATAGTCACCTGTAAAGTTAAATATTTCAAAAAGTATGAACATTTGAATCACTTATTTATTGTTGTCAAATGTTGCCGTAATTATTAGATACTCACATCAGGATCTGTGGGCTGAGGAGGATTGGTCTCATATTCATCTGGCAATCCAATATAGGCCCAAACATTTCCAACATTATAGCTTCCATTCTTGGCGTGCATAAATAGAATAAAAGGAGGCAGGATAGGGATACGTTTTCCTATAACGTAAATGCAAATGGTTTGGTAGATCAGAACGAAAAATAAAGAAAATGTCTGCAAAAAATGTTACTTAATGTCATTGTTTCAATAAAATTATTTCCAAAAGTTTTTTGCCTCCAGTGAAGTTTAGCCATTTCATTATTCTGAACCTGGAATAGATGAAGATACTCACCCCACGTGTTGTTGCCATTGAAATAGTCTGTCAGTTTGGAAAAGGCCTTTCGAGCATCTTCTACGTTTTTAGCGTTCACTACAGTTGATACTAGTTTTTTAACATTAGGCTTAATAACCTGTTTGAAAAAAGTGTTAAAATTCTTTTTTACATGAAGGTATTTTATATTCTTATTATCCTACACAGGTCAGAGACTCACCCAGTAGTCCTTAGTCCTACATATTACATCAAAGAGCGAATTGAACCCTAGAGATGGATGACACACTCCATCACCAGCATCATTTCCTCTGAAAAGATATAATGGAAATGTCTTAATGAACATCAGTGTCTTAGACAGAATCAGGTTGACATGATGAAACCAAAAATCCTTCACAAGAACTGGATGGACATTCCACCCATTTCATCCCAGACCTACAGTTTTGGTCCAGTGTGAAAACTTGCTCTAAACAGTAGGAACTCACTGAAATGTCAGCACCAGCAGAGTGATGACAAGTCCTGCAAAACGAACCCTGGAAGACAAAAAAAAAAAGTGTCACAGCATCAAACAGCATTGAAGCTCCAATCAATAGACATTTTCACTCCGACAACAAAAGAAAATATGTTACATCTTGAGATGTTCCTCTATCCCTCTCCAAAGCAGAATGATTGTGGTCTCCTCCAGTGCTAATATTTAAATTGTTAAAGTTTACATGCCTCTCCTCTGCAAGTGTTTGAATTTTCAATATTAAATATTAGTCACATGTCATTGCTTCTATGGTATGTGCTAATTTACGAAGAGAGTATCAGGAGTGAGAACATCAAATACTCTCTCCATCCTCAAACATTTGTTTCCAGCTGAGGCCCCAGGCTTTATCTGCTTAAAGCATCCATGATGTTTTGAACGATCCACCAATGGTGAGGCAGCACAGTCAAAGGGAGACCAACACCCCACAGTTACAGAGTCCAGGGAGGCTGGTCTGGACATGGTTCGTTGGAAAAAGAAATCAGGGATGGTTGCACCAGAAGAGGGTCGGACGTCTGAGGACAGTGGCGGAGAGGAGTGTGTGTCAGATGACAATGACCTGACAGACCCAGAGGTCTTCAGGCTGCTAAGTTGAAGAAGATGCTCCTTGCTGTTTAGTGTGGCTTCCCTTGAACATCTCATCATTGGAGCCTGAACATCAGTGATGTCAGAGTGGAAGAGAAGAGAGCAGTTCATTATGATATGGCCATTGCAGAACTTTTTAAGTTTTAGTGGAGTGTGACAGCTACACTGTGGTTGTTTGTTTTGTACTGATATGTACTAAGTTCCATAGCAAAAAAAAAATAAAAATCTATCTATCTATCATCGTATCTCCGTACTTCCGTCTAATTATCTAAATGCTATTCACATTTCCACGTTGAAAATATTTAATTTTCATGAACCAGGGTTTGTTTTCCAAAGTACAATAGCTTCAAGAAATGCTATATTTTCTTTTAGTTTGTTTGACAAATACAAGGAATGACCTATAAGCAGTAAACAAACAGTACAGCTATATGACTTTGACATAAAGCAGAATATAAGTAAACTTTATTATGCTATACAGATTATTTTTACTTTTGTTTTTGTTATTCAAGACCCCAACTAAGCTGCACGCGTGATGAAAAACATATTTACATCAATATGAGAAATGTTAGCTATGAAATGTAAAGCATTCACACATGTATTTTTATGAGTTTAACAAAGAGACAGAGAAAACAAAACTGAGAATTGGGCGTCACGACCAAAAAACTGTTGTTTTCCATTCATGACCAGGTGTTAAAGAAAACAGTTACTGCAGTAAATTGTCTTCGAATGACCAGACTGGTATTAAACCAGGGTTGAATGGTCCCACAGAAGACTGCTGTTTACAAACAGGTGACATCGAACTTTAGAAATGTTGTGAGGTGAAAACTTTTGACCTTTATCTTTTAAAAACATCTTCTTTAATCTAGCTGCAAGGTAAACAACCTGTCACTGGTCACTTTAACATTCCACAGTTTGCTTCTCTTGTGTAGGAAGTTCTCTCAGCTTCTGCCTTTCGAGTCATGTCGTTGTGTCGTGTGCGGTTCTAACTCAAACGTGACACGCAGATGGACAGTAGAAGAGGACGCAGGTCCTTTCATACGTTCTTCATATTCCATAACCTGCTGGTTACAGAGGTGGTGAATCGAAATTGCGAGTGTGTTTCCTACTGCGGCCACAACTTTAGCCTGGCAAAATTTGCAGAATATGGTTCCTTGGTGACTGACAGATTTCTATTTTTTTTCCATACAGATGACACGACTTAAGTACAAGTTGGTACGAGAGCCTCTGTGTCTGTGACTTTTTCTTTGTCCATGTTGCTCAACACACACTGTGTTTTCACCGCTCTCATGCAGCCACATAGAGCTTGTTTAGGAAAGGAAGGAAGGAAGAAAGAAAGGAAGGTAAGAAGGCAAAATACTCGTCTTTGTGGTATTGTGATTCACTCCACTGCACACAACCAAAAAATGAACTTCTTCTTTTCCTTTCTGCTTGTCCCTTTTTTTTCCAGGTGTTGCCACAGCAATTTCCTGTCCACCGTATCCTCAACTCTAACTCCAACTACCTCCATGTCCTCCCTCACTGCATCCATCAATCTCCTCTTTGTCTCCTACCTGGTAGCTCCATCTCTAGGGTCATCCTTCTACCAATATATTCACTGTCCCTCCTCTAGACATGTCCAAACCATCTCAATCTGTCTTCTCTAGCTTTTTCCCCAAACCTTCCTGTCTGTGTTGTCCCTCTAATCACCTCATTCCTGATCCCCATTCTTGTCTCTCCTAAAGAGAACCTCTGCATCTTTAACTCCTTCACCTCCAGCTTTGTCTCCTGTCTTCTACCTATTCCTAGTGTCTCACCACTGTCCTTTAAACCTTTCCCTTTACCTTAGCTGACTCTCTTCTATCACAGATCTAGATCTCATCTCCACTCTATTCTTCTCCTCTCTTCCTCAGTCTCTACTGCTCTGAACAGTTGATCCTAAGTATCTAAACTCCTGCACTTTCAGACCTTGACAGCAAAAAAAACAAATATCCAGACATGGACGGGTTAAAAACTACAGCAGGTATTGCATGTTGAAAGAAAACTTTATTGGACAGAAAACATTCTTTCAGTGATTTTGTCCATCAAGAACCTGACTGGTCCTATGAAACCGTGACACACTGGGTCGCCTTCAACACGTTTCGCAATTGCACCGTAGGGGAGCAAATCACTGGAATGAAGACAAATCAAATAATCAAAGAACACAGAGAGAAAAAGGAGAGAAAGTTTAGGTTAATAATGGTATTAAATTATTATTATTTTTTTTGCCTGATTTACGCAGAAAGAAAGTGCTTTTTACCTGTCAATCAAAGCGCTCCAGTGCTTCTCAATCCTTATACCAGCCTCCTCAAGCATTGCACTAAATTCAAGATCACGTTCATGGATATCCTGAACGGATTCTGAGTCGCTGTAACAGGTTACGTACAAGTATGCATTTGGCAGTTCTTCAATATACACCTGTAGGGGAAATATTAGTTTCTTCAATTGTGTATAGAAGGGAGCCAATCACATTCAGTGTCTCAAAAAGTGTGAACATTTGAATCACTTATTTATTGTTGTCAAAATGTTTCTGAACTCATAATATACTCACTTCTGGATCGTTAGGTTGAGGAGCTTTGAGCTCATATTCATCTGGCAATCCAATATAGGCCCAAACAGTTACCGTATTGTGACCGGCCTTGGCATGCAGAAGAAGAATTAAAGGAGACAGGATAGGGACACTCTTTCCTATAATGTGAAATGCAAATGGTTGGGTAGATCAGAACAACAAGTTAAAAATGTCTGCTGAAGTCACTCAACGTCATTGTTTCAGTAAATTCCTTTCCAAATGTTTTTGACTCCAGTGAAGTTTAGCCATTTCATTATTCTGAACCTGGAATAGAAGATGAAGTTACCCACCCTCACTGTTGCTGCCATTGAAATAGTCTGTCAGTTTGGAAAGGTCCTTTCGAGCCTCTTCTACGTTTTGACCTTTCACCACAGTGCGGACTAGTTTTTTAACATTAGGCTTAATAACCTGTTTGAAAAAAAAAAAGGCTAAGTTTCTTCGTTCCAATAATCCTACTCAGGTCTTGTGTCCTTTTCAGAGACTTACCCAGTAGTCCTTAGTCCTACATATTACATCAAAGAGCGAATTGAACCCTAGAGATGGATGACACACTCCAACACCAGCATCATTTCCTCTGTCAAAAGATAATGGAAATATCTTAATGAACTTCAGTGTCTTAGACAGAATCAGGTTGACATGATGAAACCAAAAATCCTTCACAAGAATTGGATGAACATTCCACCCATTTTACCACAGTCTCTCAGTTTTAGTCCAGTGTGAAAACTTGCTCTAAACAGTAGGAACTCACTCAAATGTCAGCACCAGCAGAGTGATGACAAGTCCTGCAAAACGAACCCTGGAAGACAAAAAAAAAATGTGTCACAGCATCAAACAGCATTGAAGCTCCAATCAATAGACATTTTCACTACAACAACAAAAGTAAAATATGTTACATCTTGAGATGTTCCTCTATCCCTCTCCAAAACAGAATGATTGTGGTCTCCTCCAGTGCTAATATTTAAATGGTTAAAGTTTACATGCCTCTCCTCTGCAAGTGTTTGAATTTTCAATATTAAATATTGGTTAGTGGCGTACATGTTTGAGACACATATTATTTCTTTATGGTATTTGCTAAATTACAAAGTGGGTGTGGGACAACAAATATTTTCTCCATCTACAAACATTTGTTTCCAGCTTAGGCCCCAGGCTATCTAGATATCTATCTATCTATTAGGGGTGTGAAGATGAATTGTTTCCCTCTGTGACCTACACGATCCGAGTGTACCGATCCAAAAAGCCCCGATCCAACAAAAATGCAGAATAAATGTCCAATGGTCCGACTCTGTAGAGAGACAATGGAAGAAAGAAATACTCTGAATCAAGCAAAGAAAGAAATATGTATGAATCTAAAGGACTTAACCTTCATATCCAGACAAAGGTGGCGATGATTCAATATAAATTAAAAGAGAGATTAAAAGAACAAAACTACTTTTCTTTGTAACTAATAACGTAACGTGTTACTTTTCCCATTCAGTAACGCCCATTATTGTTACTGTGGTGTAAAAGGGCCTGTTACTCGTTACTATCTCTGGTCCAAATGGACGATTTATCCCGGCCACGGAGAGAGGACCGTGTCTTCTGCCTGTCAGTGTGTGTGTGTGGTAACTCTCACAGTAATGAGTGAACGACGGCCACTAATTGAATCGATGCGTTGAAAAACACCGATGATTGGTTGACAAAGGTTAACATTTCAGGCTAAGCCAATCAGAAAGAGACCTGGGCGGGCCTTCTTGCCTTATAGGGAAATAAACAGTCTCACATACAAACGTACAGCAGCACACACCCACAAGAAAGACGACAACAAATGGCAAGTTGAGGTTACAATTAAGATGCCTGTCAAAATGTCTGAACATCTACCGTATTTTCGTGACTATCAGGCGCACATTAAGGTCTTAGATGTTCTTCAAAATGTGTGGCGCGCCCTATAGTGCAGTGCGCCCTACGTGTGTTGTTGTTGTAAGGTAGAAGTGATAGAGCAGGGATTCTGAACCAAAATTGGGCCGCAAGCGCCCCCTAGAGGGCCGTGAAAATTTTAAACTGCTATTATTAAGGGCCCCAAGTCACTCGACACTGAAAAAATTGGGCCTCGGTGCCAAAAAGGTTAAGAATCCCTGTCGTAGAGGACACCATGAGAACTTCAAAGGTGGAAGTGTGGGCGTGGATTGTATATAAAACCCGCGCCCTATGATCAAGTGCGCCTTATGTCTACGTTATATCCATCTACCTCCCTACCTACCTACCTAGCTACCTATCTATCTATCTATCTATCCATCCATCCATCTTTCTATCCACAGACAGTCTCTGTCATCATGGATAGAATAATTGACATTGAGAAAAAGCCAAAACATCAGCTCAAAAAAGAAATAAATAAAAAAAAAACCTGAAAAAGAAATCAGTTTCAGATGCTTTTAAAATAAATCTCCAGACTTGGACAAAATAAAAACAACAACAGGTATTGCATGCTGAAAAGAAACTTTATTGGACAGAAAACAATCCTACAATAATGTTTTGTATTAAGCCATGACAGTGGAATGTTCCGTCTCAATAGGAGGTTTAGTTTGTTGTCACTGAAGACACAAATCCATCCATGTTAGTTCTCACACACTGGGTCGCCAACAGCAAATTTTGTAATCGCAAAAAAGGCATTACTGTTAAACACATACACAGAGAGAGAGAGAAAAGGAGACAAAGATTAGGTTAATAATGGGAATATTACTCTTTTTTTCTTGCCTGATTTGTGCAGAAAAAAAAAAAAAATCCGTTTACCTCTCGAACAAAGCGACACCGGTCCACTTTTTGACAAACAATATGCCAGCATCTTTAAGTAGTGACACAAAGTCTTTATCTTCTTCCACGTAATTCGAAGAGGGATCATTGCCACTGTAGCAGTTTACGTACATGTATACACTTGGCAGAGTTGCAATAGTCAACTGTAAGGTAAAAATTTGTTTCTTCAGTTGTGTATAGAGAAGGGAGCCCGTTCACATTTAAATGTTTAAAGAAGTATGAAGATTTGAATCAACTATTCATTGTTGTCAAAACGTAATTATTAGATTCTCACCTGAGTATCAGTAGGTTTAGGAGGATTGGCCTCATAATCATCTGGTAATCCATTAAACACCCAGTATCTTCTCATTCCATTGCTTATATTGGTGGACATAATCACAAAAGCGGGAGGCAGTATGGGTATAGTCTCTCCTATAGTGTAAATGCAAAGGGTTTGGTAGATTAGATTAGATTAGATTAGAGAGGAGTTGAAATGTCTGCTATAAATTACTTTACACACATTGTTTCAGTTAAATCGTTTGCAAAGGTTTTTGACTCCAGTGAAGTTAAGCCATTCTATTATCTTGAACGTAAAGAAAACATGGAGATACTGACCCTTCTCATTATTGCCACTGAAATAGTCAGTGAGTTTGGAAACTTGGTCTTTAAAATCTGTTATGGTTTCAGCCGTCACCACCTCTGAGATTATATTCTTGTTCTTAATTTTAACAACCTGTTTGAAAAAGATCGAAAATTGTTAAAAAAAAAAAAAAAAAAATGATGGATGAGTTTCTTCCCTCTGATAATCCTACACAGGTCTTTTCTCATATTAGGTAACTTACCCAGTAGTTATCAGTCTTACATTGGATATCGTACCCTGCATGTGACACCAGATCCGAAGGACACACAATGTTTGGAGCAAGTTTTCCTCTGAAACAATATAATAGAAACATTTTAATGAACTTCACAGACGTAGACAGAATCAAAAATCTTTCACATGAACTGAATGGACATTCCACAACAAAATAGAAACATTTTAATAAACCTGTCTCTTATACACATCTAGATGTGTATAAGAGACAGCAACAGAGTGATGACAAGTCCTGCAAAACGAATCCTGAAACACAGACATACAGATTGTTCATCAGGTCAAAAAGAGTGTCACAGCATCAAACAGCAGTTTTAATCTCTAATCAACAGATATTTTCACTACAACAACAAAAGACAAATATGTTACATCTTGAGCAGACGTTTCTTTCTCCCTCTTCGAAGCAGAATGACTGTGGTCTCCTCCAGTGATGCTATTTATTTCCTTTCCGTTCACACAACACTCCTCTGCAAGTTTTTGAATAACCAATATTAAATATTAGTCAGAGACATGTGTTCAGACACATGGTATTTACTATTTATGGTATGTGCTAATTTACATCAGGAGCGAGGATAACAAATATTCCCTCCATCAACAAACAATTATTATATACAAACAAGATAAAGCTCCAGATATTTTCTAATTTAAAAAATCTACATGCTATTTATGGTATGCGCTAATTCACAAAGAGAGTACCAGGAGTGAAGGCAATTGAGGAATTAAAGAAAACAAATATTCTCTCCATCCACAAAGCTCCAGGCTGTTTGTCTGTCTGTATATCTATCTATCACGAAAACCCGAAACATTTTAGCCCCATCGTCTTCTTAACCTCATACATGTCGTTTACGTGCCGTCGTTGTTTTATTTTTTTCGCCCCCAAAACCCTGTTTTGCCCACTTTTGCTCCCGTTAACGGCCGAAACATGGACGACACAGCTCAGGACGAGGACGGACGTTACAGTCGCCTCACCCGCCATCATGCCGTTAGAATTGTACCGACCATTCCTTGCACCAAGCAAAGTGGTTTCAGAGGCTGTGGGTGTTGTTTTTGGGTACGAAAATGCCCTGTGCGTTGACAAGATGAACGGAGCTTGAGTTGTCAACGGCTGAAGACGCCCGCCGGCTCGCCCAGACAGGTGTCGTGTCGAGGTACGTCCCCCGGTCAGAATTTGCCCCCCCCTGTATTTCATTGCTCCGCTAAGCCACAATACCGTTCAGACTTCGTATATTATATGTGTAATACACAGGTTAAGAGTGGTTTAATATATGTTTCTGACGTGACTTCACTTTAGGCGCTCTGCGAAGGAGCACTTTTTTACGGACGTCCTCACTGCATGTAACTTTTTATAGTGTGAAGCAACAACCAATCTCTTCTTAGATTGCGTTGGGTCTACTAATCGTTGATGCAAATTGTCGGAATCTGTCCCCCCCCCCCCCCCCCGCG
>JAFBJS010008953.1:7581-28653 GCA_016785265.1 Paraplagusia blochii | reverse complement strand
TGTTATGGTGGGGGGGCAAATTCTGACAGGTGTGTCGTCAGAATCTGCCCCCCCCCCCTATAAAACCTGATTTCTTATGGGGAATTTCTCCAAAATTGTAGGAATTATCAGGCATAGTGAGATAGGGAACAAATATTCTCTCTATCCACAGACATTTGTTTCCAAATAAAGCCCCAGGCTTTAAGACATCTACGATGTAAACTATTTGTCTGTCTATAAATCTGTCTATGTCTATTTGTCTATCTGTCCTTCTCTCTGTCTGTACACCCTTTTGTGCGTCCTGTGCATTTTAAATGAAATAATTGACATAAAAAAAGCCACAACTTCAGCTGATAAAACACGACCGCGAAAGAAAATCAGGACTTTTCCGTTTCAGATGCTTTTAAAATGAATCTCCAGACTGAGACAAGTTAAAAACAACAACATCTATTGCATGCTGAAAAGAAACTTTATTGGACAGAGAACAATCCTACAATATTTTGGATTAAGCCGTTACAGTGGAATGTTCTGTGTCAATAACAGGTTTTAGTTCGTTGTCACTGAAGACACAAATCCATCCATGTCAGTTGATACACACTGGGTCGCCAACAGCAAATTTCGCAATCACAACATAGTCATTGGCACCACTGAGATGAACACAAATCATCAAACCAAACAAACACACAGAGACAAAAAAAGAGAGATAAAGTTAAGGTTAATAATGGTATTATTTTCTCTTGTCTTGTTTGTCCAGAAAAAAAAAACATTGTGTTTACCTGCCAAAAAGAGCAACACCGGTCCAATGTTTGTTAATCAATATACCAGCATCATCAAATAATGCCGTGAATTTCTGATCACGTTCCCAGTGATCCTCAAAGGAATCAAAGCCGGTGTAGCAGGTTATGTACACGTTTAGATTTGGCAGTTTTCGGATAAATACCTGTAAGGTAAATATTAGTTTCTTCAACTGTATATATCAATCACATGTAATGTTTCAAAAAGTATGAACATTTGAATTTGAGTAGATACTCACATGACTCTCAGTAGGTTGAGGAGGGTTGGCCTCAAATTCATCTGGCAAACTAATATGCACCCAATATCTTTTCATTTCTTCGCTTACATTGGTGGACGTAATCACAAAAGCAGGAGGCAGGAGGGGTATTGTCTTTCCTATAGTGTAAATGCAAAGGGCAGATTGACAGATAAGAACAAGGAGTTGAAATGTCTGCTATGAATAACTTTACCACACTTTTTCAGTTAAATTATTTAAGTTTTTTTTCCAATAAAGTTAAGAAATTCTACAATTTTGAATGTAAATGAACATGGAGACACTGACCTTCTTCATTATGGCCATCGAAATAGTTTTTCAGTTTGGAAACTTCTTTTTCAAAATCTGCTTTGTTTTCAGTCATCACCACAGTTGAGATTAGATTCTTATTCCCAGCCTTAACAACCTGTTTGAATAAAGTTTTTGAATAAGTTTCTTCCCTCTGATAATCCCACACAGGTCTTGTCTCGTGTTCAGTAACTCACCGAGTAGTCATCAGACTCACAGATGACAATTTGTCCCACACGTGACAGCACATCTGAAGGACACTTCGTGTTTTGAACATCATTCCCTCTGTAAAAATATGATAAAATCGTCTTAATGAACTTCACTGGCTTAGACAGAATCATGTTGACATGATGAAACCAAAAACCCTTCACAAGAACTGGATGAACATTCCACCCATTACATCAGAGTCTTTCAGATTTGGTCCAGTGTAAAAACTTGCTCTGAACAGAAACAACTCACTTGGTCTCAGATGTCAGCACCAACAGAGTGAGGACAAGTCCTGCAAAACAAATCCTGAAACACAGACATACAGATTGTTTGTTAGGTCAAAAAGAGTGTCACAGCATCGAACAGCATTTAAGCTCCAATCAACAGACATTTTCACTACAACAACAAAAGAAAAATATGTTACATCTTCAGCAGATGTTTCTTTCTCCCTCTTTGAAGCAGAATGACTGTGGTTTCCTCCAGTGCTGCTATTTATTTCATTAAAGGACATTAAATACATCCATCTACATACATTAATTTTTGATATAGCTCCAGGCTTTGCCTATTACAAAATCTATCTCTAAATGCTATTGATATTTCCATATTAAAAAAAAAAAAATCATTCATTAAAACTTTTGTTTGACAAGGGTTTGTTCTATGTTTTACTTTTGCCTCGAGAAAACTTACATCTCGAGTTTGTTCAACAAATATTAGGAGTTACCTACATAAACAGTAGAACCATGTGACCATTTGCATCCACATTTGGTTATAAGGTTAAAAGTAAAAAAATGAAAGATAAATATTATCTTACACTCCACCTATTGCCTTTTGCCTCGAGAAAACTTACATCTCGAGTTTGTTCAACAAATATTAGGAGTTACCTACATAAACAGTAGAACCATGTGACCATTTGCATCCACATTTGGTTATAAGGTTAAAAGTAAAAAAATGAAAGATAAATATTATCTTACACTCCACCTGTTGCAATTATAATATTTAACAGCTATTTTTTTTTTTTTTTTTTTATAGAAAATAGGTTAACTTCACATTCTCCTTTCAGTTTGGCCTTTTTTCAGGGGTGTCCACAACAAGTCAACACTTTCCATCTCACCCTGTTCTCTGTATCTTCAACTCCTACCTCCATATAGGATCATTCTTCTACCAATGGATCCACTGTCCCTCCTCTGAACATGTCCAAACCATCTCAGGTTTTTGGACATGTTTAGGAAAGGAAGGAAGGAAGGAACAACAAAAAAGTAAACTTCCTTCTTTTCCTTTCTGCTTGTCCCTTTTTTTCAGGGGTTGCCACAGCGAGTCAACACTTTCCATCTCCCCCTGTCCACCGTATCCTCAACTCTTTCTCCAACTACCTGCATGTTCTCCCTCACTGCTCTCCTCTTTGTCTCCTACCTGGTAGCTCCATCTCTAGAATCATTCTTCTACCAATGTCTCCACTGTTCCTCCTCTGAACATTTCCAAACCAGCTCAATCTGTCTTCTCTAGCTTTTTCTCCAAACCTTCCTGTCTGTGTTGTCCCTCTAATCACCTCATTCCTGATCCTGTCTATTAATGTCTCTCCTAAAGAGAACCTCAGCATCTTTAAGTCCTCCACCACCAGCTCTGTCTTCTACCTATTCCTAGTGTCTCTAGTCCATACATCATGGCTGGTCTCACCACTGTCCTGTAAACCTTTCCCTTCACCTTAGCTGACTCTCTTCTATCACAGATCACTCCTGACTCTTTTCTCCAGTTGTTCGATCCTGACTGTTCCCTATTCTTCTCCTCTTTTCCAATCTCTACTGCTCTGAACAGTTGATCCTCAGTATCTAAAGTCCTCCACCTTCTCCACCTCTGCTCCTTGTAACCTCACCATTCCCCTTTCATTCACACACCCCACCTCTCTAGGTTTTCTTCTAGCTGTTACCTATTCTCACTGCAGTATACAATGTTATTTCCAAACATCATGGTCACCAATCTAACATACTTCTCTGCCACTCCTGAGTTCCTCATACAAAACCACAGTTTCTCCCTTGACACCGTGTGATAGGCCTTTTCTTAACCTAGGCTGTTTCTGCTTAAAGAAAAATCTATGATGTAATGAACTATTTGTCTGACTGTTTGTGTGTCTTTCTATCTATTTGTCTCTCTGAGCAATTATCTACCTATCTATCTACAGACTCTAGATGCAGTCTACAGTCTCTCTGTCTTTGCATCCGTTCGTGTGTCATCTGCATCATGAATAGAATAGTTGAAATTGACTAAAAGCCACATCAGCTCAAAAATGAAAAAATACAATCTGAAAAGGAAATCCGTTTCAGATGCTTTCAAAATAAATCTCCAGACTTGGACAAAATAAAAACAACAACAGGTTTTGCATGCTGAAAAGAAACTTTATTGGACAGAAAACAATCCTACAATAATGTTTTGTATTAAGCCATGACAGTGGAATGTTCTGTCTCAATAATACGTTTAATTTGTTGTCACTGAAGACACAAATCCATCCATGTTAGTTCTCACACACTGGGTCGCCAACAGCAAATTTTGTAATCGCAAAAAAGGCATCACTGTTAAACACATACACACAGAGAGAGAAAAGGAGACAAAGATTAGGTTAATAATGGGAATATTACTCTTTTTTTTCTTGCCTGATTTGTGCAGAAAAAAAAATCTGTTTACCTCTTGAACAAAGCGACACCGGTCCACTTTTTGACAAACAATATACCAGCATCTTTAAGTAGTGACACAAAGTCTTGATCTTCTTTCTGGTGATTGGCAGTGGGATTGTTGCCTCTGTAGCAGTTTACGTACATGTATACACTTGGCAGAGTTGTAATAGTCAACTGCAAGGTAAAAATTAGTTTCTTCAGTTGTGTATAGAGAAGGGAGCCCGTTCACATTTTAATGTTTAAAGAAGTATGAAGATTTGAATCAACTATTCATTGTTGTCAAAATGTTTCCGTAATTACTAGATACTCACCTGAGTATCAGTAGGTTTAGGAGGCTTGGCCTCATAATCATCTGGTAATCCATTAAACACCCAGTATCTTCTCATTCCATTGCTTATATTGGTGGACATAATCACAAAAGTGGGAGGCAGTATGGGTATAGTCTCTCCTATAGTGTAAATGCAAAGGGTTTGGTAGATTAGATTAGATTAGATTAGAGAGGAGTTGAAATGTCTGCTATAAATTACTTTACACACATTGTTTCAGTTAAATCGTTTGCAAAGGTTTTTGACTCCAGTGAAGTTAAGCCATTCTATTATCTTGAACGTAAAGAAAACATGGAGATACTGACCCTCCTCATTATTGCCATTGAAATAGTCATTGAGTTTGGAAACTTGGTCTTTAAAATCTGTTTTCGTTTCAGCCGTCACCACCTCTGAGATTATATGCTTGTTCTTAATTTTAACAACCTGTTTGAAAAAGATTGAAAATTGTTAAAAAAAAAAAAAAAATGATGGATGAGTTTCTTCCCTCTGATAATCCTACACAGGTCTTTTCTCATATTCAGTAACTTACCCAGTAGTTATCAGTCTTACATTGGATATCGTACCCTGCATGTGACACCAGATGAGGACACACGATGTTTGGAGCAAGTTTTCCTCTGAAACAATATAATAGAAACATTTTAATGAACTTCACAGACGTAGACAGAATCAAAAATCTTTCACATGAACTGAATGGACATTCCACCCATTTCACCACAGTCTTTTGCTCCAGTGTAAAAACTTGCTCTAAACAGAAAGAACTCACTTGGTCTCAGATGTCAGCACCAACAGAGTGATGACAAGTCCTGCAAAACGAATCCTGAAACACAGACATACAGATTGTTCATCAGGTCAAAAAGAGTGTCACAGCATCAAACAGCAGTTTTAATCTCTAATCAACAGACATTTTCACTACAACAACAAAAGAAAAATATGTTACATCTTGAGCAGACGTTTCTTTCTCCCTCTTCGAAGCAGAATGACTGTGGTCTCCTCCAGTGATGCTATTTATTTCCTTTCCGTTCACACAACACTCCTCTGCAAGAGTTTGAATAATCAATATTAAATATTAGTCAGTGACATGTGTTCAGACACATGCTATTTACTTTTATGGTATGTGCTAATTTACAGATTTCTAATTTCTATCTATCTATCTATCTATCTATCTATCTATCTATCTATCTATATATCCTGCAAGTGTTTGAATAATCAATATTAAATATCAGTCAGTGACAGATATTGAGAAAGATGCTATTTACTTTCATGGTTATTGCTAATTTAAAAAGAGAGTGTCAGGAGTGAAGACAACAAATATTCTCTCCATCCACAAACATTTGTTTCCAAATAAAGCCCCAGGCTTTAAGACATCTATGATGTAAACTATTTTTCTGTCTGTCTATAAATCTGTCTATGTCTATTTGTCTATCTGTCCTTCTCTCTGTCTGCACATCAATTTGTGCGTCCTGTGCATTTTAGATAAAATAAAAAAGCCACAACTTCAGCTGACAAAACACAACCGCGAATGAAAATCAGGACTTTTCCGTTTCAGATGCTTTTAAAATGAATCTCCAGACGTGGACAAGTTAAAAACAACAACATCTATTGCATGCTGAAAAGAAACTTTATTGGACAGAAAACAATCCTACAATATTTTGGATTAAGCCGTTACAGTGGGACGTTCTGTCTCAATAACAGGTTTAGTTTGTTGTCACTGAAGACACAGATCCATCCATGTCAGTTCTAACACACTGGGTCGCCAACAGCAAATTTCGCAATCACAACATAGTCATTGGCACCACTGAGATGAACACAAATCATCAAACCAAACAAACACACAGAGACAAAAAAAGAGATAAAGTTAAGGTTAATAATGGTATTATTTTCTCTTGTCTTGTTTGTCCAGAAAAAAACATTGTGTTTACCTGCCAAAAATAGCAACACCGTCCCAATCTTTGTTAGTCAGTATACCAGCATCGTCAAATAATGCCGTGAATTTCCGATCACGTACCCAGTGATCCTCAAAGGAATCAAAGCCGATGTAGCAGGTTATGTACAAGTGAAATTCTGGCAAGTGTTTAATAGTCACCTGTAAGGTAAATATTAGTTTCCTCAATTGTGTTTTGCAGGGAGCCAATCACATGTGATGTTTCAAAAAGTATGAACATTTGAATCACTTATTTATTGTCTTCAAAATGTTTCCATTATTATTAGATACTCACATGACTATTAGTAGGTTTAGGAGGGTTGGCCTCATATTCATCTGGCAAATCAACAACCACCAGATATTCTCTCATAGCATCGCTTACATTGGTGGATATTATCAGAAAAGCAGGAGGCAGGTAGGGTATTTTCTTTCCTATAGTGTAAATGCAATGGGTTTGGTAGATTAGATCAAGGAGTTAAAATGTCTGCTTATAAATTACTTTACCACATTGTTTCAGTGAAATTAATTGCAAAGGTTTTGACTCCAGTGATGTTAAGCCATTCTATTGTTTTAAATGTAAAGTGAACATGGAGATACTGACTCTCCTCATTTTCGCCAATGAAATATTTTCCCACTGTGGAAATTTCGTCTTCAAATATTGTCAGGCTTCGATCCAATGGTATAGTTGAGATTTTATTCCTATTCCCAGCGCTAACAACCTGTTTGAAAAAGATAAAACTTGTTAAAAAACTTTTGAAGAAGTTCCTCCCCTCTGATAATCCTACAAAGGTCTTGTCTCACATGTATAGTAACTCACCCAGTAGTCATCAGTCTTACATACGACATTATGTCCCATACGTGAAAGCACATCTGAAGGACACACAGGGTTTTTAGCATCGTTTCCTCTGAAACAACAAAATAGAAACATTTTAATAAACTTCACAGACTTAGACAGAATCATGTTGACATGATGAAACCAAAAATCTTTCACATGAACTGGATGAATAATCCACCCATTTCACAACAGTATTTTGATCCTTTTTGAAACCGAGGGCTACTTCCTGGTAGCTAATAAAAGCAAAGGGCCAATTTGCTCAATTTAGCTTAAGTTATATGTTATTATTAATAATAAATGATATTTAGCTGTGTGAAGATGCTGATCACGTTAATGATTTCTCATGAAAATATCAACAATGTAAAAAGATAGGAAATAAATTAATATCAATGTGCCACGCTTTATTTCTATATTTTCAAGTTCCAGTGTTCATCAAATTGAACATTTTTAAATGATCACTTTTACAACAGTCCTAGGAAATCACATTGTATTGCAGCAGATTTTTTTGAACATTTCTAACCAACACCCTGCATAAGCCTAAGAAAAAATGCACTTAACAGTTTTGCTATCACATGTACAATAAATACCGACCCTTGAACTATAGTAGGGTAGAGTATAGTAGAGTTAATTTATAATAATCATTAGAATAATAAAATATTATCATTTCCAGTTTTCATATGAGTGTGATTTAAATGAGAATATCAAAAAATTTAAATAAAATAAAAACGATGCAGCTCACTGATAAGTGCGTTATAAAAGGCGTGCGGGCGTCTGACATGGTCCTTACGGGCTACCTGATGCCTGCGGGCACCGTATTGGTGACCCCTGTTCTAAACAGTAGGAACTCACTCAAATGTCAGCACCAGCAGAGTGATGGCAAGTCCTGCAAAACGAATCCTGGAAGACAAAAAGAGTGTCACAGCATCAAACAGCATTGAAGCTCCAATCAACAGACATTTTCACTACGACAACAAAAGAGAAATATGTTACATCTTGAGCAGACGTTTCTTTCTCCCTCTTTGAAGCAGAATGACTGTGGTCTCCTCCAGTGATGCTGTTTATTTTGTTATAGTTCACACAGCACTCCTCTGCAAGAGTTGGAATAATCAATATTAAATATTAGTCAGAGACATGTGTTCAGACACATGGTATTTACTATTTATGGTATGTGCTAATTTACAAAGAGAGTATCAGGAGCGAGGATAACAAATATTCCCTCCATCAACAAACAATTATTTAAGATAAAGCTCCAGATGTTTTCTGATTAAGAAAATCTACATGCTATTTATTGTATGCGCAAATTTACAAAGAGAGTACCAGGAGTGAAGGCAACACATATTCTCTCCATCCACAGACCTGTTTCAAAATAAAGCTGCAGGTTTTAACTGCTTAAAACATCTATGATGAAATAAACTATTTGTCGGTCTGTCTGTAAACCCTTCTTATGTCTTGCGCATGTCTATTCGTCTATCTGTCCTTTTCTCTGTCTGCACGTCCCTTTCAGGCGTCATCTGCATCTTAAATAAAAATGAATTACATAAAAAAGCCTTATTTTAAGCTTAAAAGAATACACCTTTAACAATAGAGAATTATGACTTTTCCGTTTCAGATGCTTTTGAAATAAATCTCCAGACTTGGACAAAATAAAAACAACAACATCTATTGCATGCTGAAAAGAAACTTTATTGGACAGAAAACAATCACACCATATTGTTTTGTATTAAGCCAAAACAGTGGAATGTTCTGTCTCAATAACAGGTTTTAGTTCGTTGTCACTGAAGACACAGATCCATCCATGTCAGTTGATACACACTGGGTGACCAACAGCAAATTTCGCAATCACAACATAGTCATTGGCACCACTGAGATGAACACAAATCATCAAACCAGACAAAAAAAGAGATAAAGTTAAGGTTAATAATGGTATTATTTTCTCTTGTCTTGTTTGCACAGAAAAAAAACATTGTGTTTACCTGCCAAAAAGAGCAACACCGGTCCAATGTTTGTCAATCAATATACCAGCATCGTCAAATAATGCCGTGAATTTCTGATCATGTTCCCAGTGATCCTCAAAGGAATCAAAGCCGATGTAGCAGGTTATGTACAAGTTTAGATTTGGCAGTTTTTGGATAAATACCTGTAAGGTAAATATTAGTTTCTTCAACTGTGTATAGAAGGGAGCCTATAACACGTAATGTTTCAAAAAGTATGAACATTTGAATCACTTATTTATTTTTTGTCAAAATGTTTCCATAATTATTAGATACTCAGGCCTACAGGATCAGTAGGTAGAGGAGGATTGATCTCATATTCATCTGGCAATACCATATGCACCCAATATCTTTTCATTTCTTCGCTTACATTGGTGGACATAATCACAATAGTAGGAGGCAGGAGGGGTATTGTCTTTCCTATATTGTAAATGCAAAGGGTAGATTGGTAGATCGGTATAAAAATACTAAAAATTACTTTACCTTATTGTTTCAGTGAAATTATTCGCAAATGTTTTTGCAGTGAAGTTAAGCCATTGTATTATCTTGAAAGTAAAGTGAACATGGAGATACTAACCCTCCTCATTATCGCCCTTGTAATAGTTTTTCAGTTTGGAAACTTCTTTTTCAAAATCTGCTTTGCTTCCAGCCATCACCACAGCTGAGATTAGATTCCTATTCCCACCTTCAACAACCTGTTTGAAAAGGAGAAAACCTGTTAAAAAACCTTTTGAACGAGTTCCTCCCCTCTGATAATCCTACACAGGTCATGTCTCATGTTCAGTAACTCACCCAGTAGTCATCAGACTCACATATGACATTATGTTCCACATGTGACAGCAGATCTGAAGGACACTACGTGTTTTGAACATCATTCCCTCTGTAACAATTTAATAGAAATGTTTTAATGAACTTGTACCGTTTTCACACTAAGTTCGGTATTCGCTGCGACGCGAAACCGGTTTCGCGCCCCGTTTGCGTTCACATTACAAACTAACGCGCATTTGCTCCTCAACTAATGCGCATTAACTAATCCACCTCTAGTGGGGGGTTTCGATACCAAATTGAATGAGAAAACGGTATTAGACAGAATCATGTTGACATGATGAAACCAAAAACCCTTCACAAGAACTGGATGAACATTCCACTGTTTTCACCACAGTCTCACAGTTTTGGTCCACCAACTCACTTGGTCTCAGATGTCAGCACCAACAGAGTGAGGACAAGTCCTGCAAAACAAATCCTGAAACACAAACATACAGATTGTTCATCAGGTCAAAAAAGTGTCACAGCATCGAACAGCATTTAAGCTCCAATCAACAGACATTTTCACTACAACAACAAAAGAAAATTAGGTTACATCTTCAGCAGATGTTTCTTTGTCCCTCTCAAAGCAGAATGATCGTGGTTTCCTCCAGTGATGCTATTTATTTAATTAAAGGACATTAATTACACTCTCCATCTACATACATCAATTTTTGATATAGCTCCAGGCTTTGCCTATTACAAAATCTATCTCTAAATGCTATTGATATTTTCATATTAAAAAAATATATATTATTCATTCAAACTTTTGTTTGACAAGGGTTTGTTCTATGATTTACTTTTGCCTCGAGAAAACTGACATCTTGAGTTTGTTCAACAAATATTAGGAGTTACCTACATAAACAGTAGAACCATGTGACCATTTGCATCCACATTTGGTTATAAGATTAAAAGTAAAAGAAAAAAGATAAATATTATCTTACACTCCACCTGTTGCAAAGCTTCAGCATTCTAACATATTTAAGTTATTTTTATTTTTTTTAGAAAATAGGTTAACTTCCCATTCTCCTTTCAGTTTGTCCCTTTTTCAGGGGTGTCCACAACAAGTCAACACTTTCCATCTCACCCTGTTCTCTGTATCTTCAAATCCTACCTTCATGTAGGATCATTCTTCTACCAATGTCTCCACTGTCCCTCCTCTGAACATGTCCAAACCATCTCGATCTGTCTTCTCTGGCTTTTTCTCCAAACCTTCCTGTCTGTGTTGTCCCTCTAATCGCCTCATTCCTGATCCTGTCCATCCTTGTCTCTTCTAAAGAGCTCAACAGCATCTCTAACTTCTCCACCTCCAGCTCTGTCTCCTGTCTTCCAACTATTCCTAGTATCTCTAATCCATCCATCATGGCTGGTCTCACAACTGTCCCGTGAACCTGTCCCTTCACCTTAGCTGAATGGCGGGTGAAGGGACAGGTTTACAGGACAGATTAGATGGAGGTGGAGGACTTAAAAGATGCTGGGTAGAAAGAACGTCCTTTTTCTACCGTATTTTCATGACTATAAGGCGCACATTAAAGTCTTAGATTTTCTTCAAAATGTGCGGCACACCCTATCATACAGTGCGCCCTATACGTGTTGTTGTTGTTGCAAGGCGGAAGTAGTAAAGAACACCATGAGAACGTTAAAGGGGGAAGTGTGGGCGTTGTTTGGCTTCCACTCTTTTTAAATAGCACACTTCCTCCTACGCTCCTTATCAATTTCCACATTTAACACAAAAAATACAAAAATAAATAAAGGTAAACATATTTAGATAATTAACCAATCAAACTGAAATTCATCCAAACTATAAAGGTGGAAATTGATATATACTTTGAGAGTTCAGGTATGTGAACATATTTTGTTCTCAATAAAATTGTGTTGTGGGTGCGTTTCTGATACTCATTATCTGTCTCAGTGTTGGTCATGTGGTATTGTTGGAGAGCTCATTCATCACTTTCAACCTTCTGACTGTTACTTACTACTTTTCTCCAACCAGAACCACCACATGCTCAGTTTTACTCCATCTCTGTCAATAAGTTTAAGTACTGGATCTAGCAGCATGGCATCCTGCCCCTTCTTCTCTGGCCACTGCTGGTCAACAACGTGCCAATACCACGGTCGAGTGCCGCGAGAGGAAGGTCACCTCCTGTCTGCGGAAGTGGTTGGGCCTACCACGAACTCTCAGCGCATCATATTGTACGGGATGAACAACAAACTGAAGTTACCCTTTCATTTGTCTGAATGAAGAGTTGATGGTCACCTGCGCAAGAGAGGTGATGCTGTAAAGGGACTCCAGTGACATCAACATCTCCTCGGCTAGCATTGTAGTGAGGACCAGCAGGAATTGCTGTGCTCGGGAGGCAGTCGACAGGACGGAGTCCCGTTTGAAGCACAACGAGCTGGTAGGTCTAGTGTCATCCGGATGAGCAGGAATCAGAAGCAACAAATGACCTTTCTTTAACAAGGCGCAGGGGAAGAGAAGGCAGTTGATCCAGGGGTGGAGGAAGCCCGTGGCAGTAGGTCAGTAGGGATGTGGTAGCAGGGGGCATGGACCCAATGGGAGGAGGCAGCTAACTGGAAAGTAACGCTGACAGAGCTTTGGCAATTTGAGCCACAGTGGATCAAGTCCCTCATCCAGTCAGTCTACAATGTCCTCTTCAGCCCATCCAACAACGTAAGGGTTGGTTGAGGAGCCCCCTCTGTGCCCTCTCTGCCAAGGAAGGGCACTGGCAGACAGGTATTACCGCTGGCGGCATGACCAGGTGCTGAAGGTCATTGCAGATGCCATCAGCATAGAGATCTTCACCAGCAAACACTAACAACCATCAAGGCAGTCCATTGCCTATGTTAGGGCTGGAGAGAAGCCGCAGAAGCTCCGGAGTCGAGCAGGAGGGGCTGCCGGGAACAGCTGGAGACTGGCATATGAATCAGCTCAAGTTCCCGTAGAACATTGTTGTTACCTTACTCAGGCCAGACGTGGTCCTGGTGTCTGAAACAACAAGGCAAGTGGTCCTGAACGTCCCCAAATAAAGCCCCAGGCTTGAAAACATCTATGATGTAAAATATTTGTCTGTCTATAAATCTGCCTATGTCTTCTGCCTGTCTATTCGTCTGCCTGTCTTTCTGTCTGTACATCCATTGGTGCATCCTATGCATTTTAAATGTAAGGATTTACATTAAAAAGCCACAACTTCAGCTGACAAAACACGACCGCAAAAGAAAATCAGGACTTTTCCGTTTCAGATGCTTTTAAAATAAATCTCCAGACTTGGACAAGATAAAAACAACAGGTTTAGCATGCTGAAAAGAAACTTTATTGGACAGAAAACAATCCTACAATATTGTTTTGTATTAAGCCGTTACAGTGGAATGTTCTGTCTCAATAACAGATTTTAGTTTGGTGTCACTGAAGACACAGGTCCATCCATGTTAGTTCTTACACACTGGTTCGCCAACAGCAGCTTTCGCAATCACAACATAGTCATTGGCAACACTGAGATGAACACAAATTATTAAGCCAAACAAACACACAGAGACAGAAAAAGAGATAAAGTTAAGGTTAAAAAGGGTGTTGATTTCATTTGCTTTGTTTGTACAAAATAAAACATTGTGTTTACCTGCCAAAAAAAGCAACACCGGTCCAGTCTTCTTTAGTCGATATACCAGCCTCATAAAATAAAAACGAGAATATCTCCTCGCGTTCCGAGTGATCCTCAAAGGAAGCGAAGCCGGAGTAGCAGGTTATGTACAAGTTTAGTTTAGGCAGTTTTTCAATAGTCACCTGTAAGGTAAATATTAGTATCTTCAACTGTGTATAGAGAAGGGAGCCAATCACATTTACATGTTTCAAAAAGTATGAACATTTGAATCACTTATTTATTGTCCTCAAAATGTGTCCGTAATTATTAGATACTCACATCTGGGTCGTTAGGATGAGGAGAGTTGGGCCAGTATCCATCTTGCAATCCACTGTACACCAAAACAACTGACATGTCATTGTATAGATTCCCCTCAGGCATAATCATGACGAGAGGAGGCGCCATGTTCATAGTAATGTCTGTAGCATAAATGCAAATGTTTGCGGACATTAGATTAGTAGATTAGTAGACAGTTGAAATGTCTACTTGTTATTTGAAGTCATTGTTTCAGTAAAATTATTTTCAAACATTTTTAACTTCAGTGAAGTTTAGCGATTGGGTTATTTTAAACAAAAAGACAACACCAAGATACTCACTCTCCTTGTTGTTGCCATTGTAGTAGTCTGTCAGTTTGGAAAGTTTATCTAGAGCATTATTGATGTCTTGAGCCTTTACCACAGTTGAGGCTAGTGTCCAATCATTGGTCTTAACAACCTGTTTGAAAAAAGACAACATTTGTTAAAGACACTTTCTTCCCTCTTATAATCCGACACAAGTGTCCTGTTCAAACTCACCCAGTAGTCCTTAGTTTTACATATTACATCAAAGGGCAATTCAGTCTCTGCTGTCAAAGGACACACAGTGTCTTGCTCAACATTTCCTCTGTAAAAATAAAATGGAAATGTTTAAATTAACTTCACTGACTTGGACGAAATAATTTCCACGGTGGCCCTTTGTGGGACAGTTTGGACATGCCTGGACTACAGCATCAGTGGAGCGGTCAGTCTCCACACTGAAAAGACTAAAAAAACATAGAGTTGGAACAGGGGAAATCAGGGACGACTTTCTCCTCTGGCAGTGATGTCCACCGAGACAGAGAGACTTTTAAAACTGAAGACGTTTCAGGAGGACAAGTCATCGATGCTTTTATTTAAGTGGCCATGGATCTAATGTTTAAGTAATACACAATATTAGACAATAATTACACATTATCAACATTAAATGTTGCTAATCAAATGTTGAATGGGCGAGTCTGTAGCCCAGTGTTCCCCAACGTTTTTTGCACTACAGACCGGTTAAACGTCCGGTAATTTTTCTAGGAAAATCTTTGAGGCGTAGCAGATACACACCACTTAATAAAATTAAACATTTGGCATAAAAACTGGTTTATTCTAAATATACATTTATCAACTATGTACAACTTTATCATGGTGTAACATCAAATTTGTCCATTAAGGCAGAACTCTTCACCTTGTGGCACAGACAAGTCTTCATGGATTTACAGTTTTGTGAATATGAAATGTGTCCTAATGAACATGAAGTTTTCCTAAGAAATTATTCCATTTATTTTTCAATTCAAAAATATATCATGAACAACAACGGAGTTCAGAATCCGTGAGGATAGTAGAAAAATCCCTGCGTGTCACTGCATGCCACCCATTTAACCACAGTCCAGTGTAAAAACTTGCTCTAAACAGAAAGAACTCACTTGGTCTCAGATGTCAGCACCAACAGAGTGATGACAAGTCCTGCAAAACGAATCCTGAAACACAGACATACAGAATGTTTGTTAGGTCAAAAAGAGTGTCTCAACATTTAAGCTCCAATCAACATTTTCACTACAAAAAAAAAAAGTTACATTTTGAGCAGACGTTTCTTTCTCCCTCTCCAAAGCAGAATGACTGTGGTCTCCTCCAGTGATGCTGTTACAGTTTACACACTGTCACTAACTCTACAAGTTTTTAACCGATAATAAATATTTGTCAGTGACAGTTATTGAGACACATGCTATTTACTTTTATGGTATGTGCTAATTTACAGAGAGAGCATCAGGAGTAAGGGCAGCAAATAGCCCTCCATCCACAAACATTTGTCTCATATATCTGTCTGTCTATCTATCTATCTATCCATCTATCCATCTATCCATCCATCCATGTTGTTTATTGTCCAGTTTTTTAGACAAATACTAGACTTGACCTACATAAACAGTACGCCCATATTATTTCGTGTCCGTAGTCGGTTAAAAACATTAAAAGTAAAACCTTAAAATATAAATATTAGTGAAAGTAATCAAATCGTGTAGATTTTAATCTTTTGTTTGTTGTTGTTATTGTTTTTATGTGTTTCTATATATTTATTTTCCTCAAGAACCCCAAACACACACTGTGTTTTCATCGCTCTCAAGCAGCCTCATACAGCTTATTTAGGAAAGGAAGGAGGGAAGGAAGGAAGGACGGACGGACGGAAGGAAGGAAGGAAGGAATGAAGGCAGGAAGGAATGAAGGCAGGAAGTTAATCAGAGTCCTTGTCATGGTGACATTGTGATTCACACGACTGCACACATCCTGAAGTAACACAAGGACTCAGAGGGATTCAAAACTACGAGAATGCCCATTCAGGGTCATTTTGACCTTTTGCTTTGATACGTTCTTAAATAAAATATTAATGAGTTGATTTGGCTTAAACTTTAAAATAACCAAATAACACTGAAAATGATAGTGTAGGTGTTTTATTCATGTGCACTTTCCAATAACAGGTTTAAGGCAGGTGTTAGATTTTTTGTTTCGCTTGCATTTCTTTCTAATTTGACACAGCCTGCAGTTTGTTTTTCTGCTACAAATACACTTCTCCAATACACTCCGTGAGTTTAGTTTTTAGGGAACATTGCACTCCATCTGTTGCAAAGCTTTAGCATAATAGAGTTACGGTTTTATAATCTCAAACCACAACCAGCATA
This sequence comes from Paraplagusia blochii, assembly GCA_016785265.1. NCBI lineage: Eukaryota > Metazoa > Chordata > Actinopteri > Pleuronectiformes > Cynoglossidae > Paraplagusia > Paraplagusia blochii. The sequence goes on along the minus strand of JAFBJS010008953.1, from coordinate 11,997 downwards.
TTCAAAAATTTTCCCCCATCTCTGTCATCTGCACCTTGAATAGAATATTTTACATAAAAATGCTAAAACTTCAGCTAAAAAAAAACAATACAAAAAGAAAATCGTGGCTTTTCTGTTTCACGAAAAGTCAAGATTTAATATATTTAAAATGAATATCCAGACATGGACAAGTTAAAAACAACAACAGGTATTGCATGCTGAAAAGAAACTTTATTGGATAGAAAACAATCCTACAATAATGTTTTGTATTAAGCCGTTACAGTGGAATGTTCTGTCTCAATAGGAGGTTTAGTTTGTTGTCACTGAAGACACAAATCCATCCATGTTATTTCTCACACACTGGGTCGCCAACAGCAAATTTTGCAATCCCATAAAAGACAGCTCTGTAAAACACATGCACACGGAGAGACAGAAAAAGAGACAAAGTTTAGGTTGATAATGATATACTGTATATATTTTTCGCCTTTCGAAGAAAAAAAAAATGTTTACCTGAAAAAATAAGCGACACCAGTCCAATTTTTGTCAGTCACTATACCAGCACGATCAAGAGTCGCAGTGAAATCCTGAATTTTTAAGTTATCGGGACTGTCGCCACTGTAGCAGTTTACGTACAAGTATACACTTGGCAGTTTTACAATGCGTACCTGTAAGGTAAATATTAGTTTCTTCAACTGTGTATAGAGAAGGGAGCCAATCACATTTAAATGTTCCAAAAAGTATGAACATTTGAATCACTTATTTATTGTCGTCAAAATGTTTCCGTAATTATAAGATACTCACAAATGGATCAGTAGGTTTAGGAGGATTGGCCTCATATTCATCTGGCAATACATTAAACACCCAGTATCTCCTTATTTCATTGGTTACATTGGAGGGCATAATCACAAAAGTAGGAGGCAGGAGGGGTATTATCTTTCCTATAGTGTAAATGCAAAGGGTTTGGTAGATTAGATTAGAGAGGAGTTGAAATGTCTGCTATAAATTACTTTACCACATTGTTTCAGTGAAATTATTTGCAAAGGTTTTTGACTCCAGTGAAGTTAAGCCATTCTATTATCTTGAACACAAATAGAACATAGAGACACTGACCCTCCTCATTATTGCCATTGAAATAGTTTTGCTCTTCTAAAGATTTAGCATCCATCACAGTTAGGATGACATTCTCACTGTTAGTCTCAATAACCTGTTTGAAAAAAAAAAAGTAAAAAAGAAAATATCTTTGAATACATTTCTTCCCTCTGATAATCCTACACAGATCTTTTCTCATATTCAGTAACTCACCCAGTAGTCATCAGTCTTACATATGAAAGTATACCCTGTATGTGACACCAGATCCGAAGGACACACGATGTTTGGAGCAAGTTTTCCTCTGAAACAATATAATAGAAACATTTTAATGAACTTCACAGACGTAGACAGAATCAAAAATCTTTCACATGAACTGAATGGACATTCCACCCATTTCACCACAGTCTTTTGGTCCAGTGTAAAAACTTGCTCTAAACAGAAAGAACTCACTTGGTCTCAGATGTCAGCACCAACAGAGTGATGACAAGTACTGCAAAACGAATCCTGAAACACAGACATACAGAATGTTCATCAGGTCAAAAAGAGTGTCACAGCATCAAACAACAATTAAGCTCCAATCAACAGATATTTTCACTACAAAAGAAAAATATGTTACATCTTGAGCAGACGTTTCTTTCTCCCTCTTTGAAGCAGAATGACTGTGGTCTCCTCCAGTGATGCTATTTATTTCCCTACAGTTCACACAACACTCCTCTGCAAGTTTTTGAATAACCAATATTAAATATTAGTCAGAGACATGTGTTCAGACACATGGTATTTACTATTTATGGTATGTGCTAATTTATAAAGAGAGTATCAGGAGCGAGGATAACAAATATTCCCTCCATCAACAAACAATTATTATATACAAACAAGATAAAGCTCCAGATATTTTCTAATTTAAAAAATCTACATGCTATTTATGGTATGCGCAATCTTTCTCGTTTACATATTTGATAATGGTCCCCATATTTCAAGCAAATCAGATTACATAAACACACAGTGACTTATTTGTACTGTCTAAATATCTGTCAAATTTTCCTTAAGCAGTTGTACTTCACAAAACTTTATCTATCTATCTATCTATCTATCTATCTATCTATCTATCTATCTATCTATCTATCTATCTATCTATCTATCTATCTATCATCCTTCTAATTATTTTCTTATTTTATTTTTATTTCTTATTATTTTCGATTTGAAACTGAACATGTAAACAAATAACATCAACATATTTACACCTTTTTGCACACATACCCTCGGTGAGACAAAAAAAAAACTCCACCTGAAGCAATCAGATTTTACAAAGCTTATTAGAACAACTAATGACGCATGCGCAAATCTCTGGACAACAGGCCACAAATGGGCTGCGCTGCTTCGCTGACTGGGCCGTACATGTGCGCAAAAGTGGTCAAGAAACCTGCCCACAGCGCTGTATCACGTGTAGAACGTGCGTTCTATCCGACGCAGTAAACAGTGGACGTCAAAATAAAATCAAGTCATCTTCAGAATGCAGACCCGGAAATCAACCTTTCAAACTAAATGAACCGTAAACTCTAAGCTTGCTGTGGTGGTAACTGTAATAGTCTCATTTTACAAATTTTGTATCATAAATGTAACGATTATATGATATTACAGCTATTTTAGTCTATCTGTCCAATTCTCTACCGTAAATCATGTGGACATTTCCATGTTCAATAATTATTTATGAAAATTTTGTTTGACAAGATTTCGTTTTGGACAGTGCAACTGCAAATACAACTGCCGCAAAAAAAACAAACTAATATATTCAGTTTGTTCAGTTACAAGGGTATGTGTGTATAGGTTTATTCAGTTATGAGGGAGGACGTGAGGGAGGACATGGAGGTGGTTGGAGTTGGAGTTGAGGATGCGGAGGACAGGGTGAGATGGAAATCGTTTACTCGCTGTGGCAACCCGTGAAAAACGGGATAAGGCGGAAGAAGAAGAAGAAGACATAAACAGCACAACTATGTAACTTTGTCACGACATCTAGTTGGAGTGTTGCGGGTGAAAGCGTAAAGCATTTAAACGTGGCGTTCATTTTTTGATTTTGTTTCTTCTTTAATTTTGTATTTTCTTTAATAAAACAAATTTCTTCTTTCTAAACTCTATCTATCTATCTATCTATCTATCTATCTATCTATCTATCTATCTATCTATCTATCTATCTATCTATCTATCTATCTATTTAAACGAATATATCTTATATGCTGTGGCTACTAATCTTTTTACAATTCTACAATAACACTGCACATCACATATTGCCCAACGCTGTTCATAATACCCAATTCTCCACCACATTTCCTGTTCTGGTTTAAATAATTTCAATAAAGTTATTACTATTTTGTTTTGAAAAACATATCCGGAAACGTCGCTAATATGGTTCACCAGCTTGCTGCTTGTGCGAAGTCTAGGTCGGGGGAGAGGAGCCGTGTGAGGACAGTCAGAACGTTTTAATATAAATGAACATTAAGCGATCACAATGTTTCTATCCTGATTACGTGGAAGAAAGAACCTAAAGAGGTGGGTGTTTGTCTTCCCATGATTTTGTCTCTTAAAGTGACAAGTCCGCGTTGCTGCGAAAAGCCCCTAAAATGGAGGTAAAATGTGGGTTCGTTATGAATCGGCTGCAAAATAACACCAAATAAACAAGATAATCACAATGGACAACAATAACAACTGCACAGCGATAACAGCTGCTGTTTGTTTTCACTACATTTGGACTAGAGATTGTGTCCAGGCTCAGTGGAGGTGTCCAGAATCGTGCTACAGTAGCTACAGTAGTTAGCATTGGTGGATTCCATGCAGCACATAGAGGTGGTGAGCCGAAGCTGAAGGCTCAGGAGTTGGAGCATGAATCGTATACAGGTTAACCATTCTAATAACCGACACTGCAGCCTGCGGTTTGCCACGGGTTATTCTTAAACGAATCTACCCCCTCAAACCCCCCCAAAAAAAAGAAAAAAAAAAAAAGTGGAATGCCCTCAAATCTACCACTGGGTGCCGCCCTCCTTGTTTTTGTTAGCTTGTATGGAAGTTTGTCACCATCTTGCAGATTGATTTCCACACCATAAAAGTGATACAGTAAGAAAAGTCAAAGGTTTCTGTATGCAGTGTGTATACAGTCATGAAAAAATAATTAGACCACTATTTCTTGTCCATTTAAAAATCTACATTAATCTGGACAAATAGAATACCAACAAAAAAGGCTCATAATTCAGTTTGATTTCAGATCTGATTTCTGGCCATTTTGCATGGTTTTATTGACAGTGACAAAAATCACTTCTGTTCCTACATCACTAGCAATAACATTGTACTGACAAATAC
>JAFBJS010008952.1:19539-30068 GCA_016785265.1 Paraplagusia blochii | reverse complement strand
TGAATGCATCTCTGGTAAGTGAATAAATCCTATAAACTCAAAACACTCAAGTATCCTAAACAACGCTTAACTATACTGTCAAGGATGGTTGAGCTCAGTATCCAAATGTTATAACCGAGGGAATCATAGTAGGCATTAGTAGTTATTTAATTTAGTTTATTTTATTCAAGGAGTAAAAAGTTCCATAATCATGCTGAAAAATGAAGGATCTTTTGAAGAAATATGGTAAACATATTTAGACACATTCTTTATGCCGGGTAGAGGAATAAAAAGATGATTTAAAAAGCTGCGAAATAGTGAAGCAAAACCAAGAAGTAACTAACTGAGGATTATTATAAGTATGTAAGATGTGAGTTTTTACTATGAAATATATACATTTTTTATAATTGCTTGTAACGCATTACATAGAGAACGTCTCTAAACAAGACTAAGAAAATGAGTCCCTGACCTGAAGTGAACTGTGTAGAGTCAAGAGAGGTCAGGAGTAGAAGCTAACCGCTAAATGATGATAAGAGGTGAAGTAATGTTGTGATTAACATTGTAATTTTTTGAAAGTTCGAAATAATCAAATGGTTATTATGTTGTGTTATGTTGCTGATGGCTACAGTGTTGTTAAGATGACAGAGAAATGTAACTGTCCGAATGTAGAAAGTTTTGTACTGCTGAGAAAGTTGTGTTGCTATGGTAAGAGGAAGTGAAGACCTAATATGGACAGGGCCAGTTGATAAAAAACACCGGTCAGTTGGTGAAAAACACCAGCTGGTGGAAAACACCTGCAAGTCCGCGTGAGACATGTGAGATGTTTAGAAATTAACATATGACATGTACAAAACAACAAATGACAGGAGAGAAGAGAAAAGAGGGGAGTGAACTTATGAAAGAATATAAAAGTAAGAGCAGAGTCTAAAACCTCAGTTCGTGCCTCGCCCTGTCCCCGGACGATGGAAGGACTCAAGCCCCGGCCACGGGACCCTGCACGCCTCAAAAAGAAGACGACGGAAAAGCGACAGGAAAAGAGGATTGTGGACTTATCTTTTTCCATCAGCCCGGCGCACACGGGGAGGATTCGGCGCGCCGAATGCTCAGCGCCATCCGCGCGTGCTTATGGTACATGCGCATATGATGAGAATTCTGCTCACGTCTCGCTAGTAATTAGTTGATTTAATTTTAATGTTTTCTTATTTCCACAGCTTATTTCTGTGGAAATTTTAGGAATAATGAAAACAAAATGATGTAAAATGTGACAAAGTGAATATACATTTTTCAATTCACACAAAATAAAACATGGAGAAGTGAAACACCAAATACTACTAGTAATTTTTTCAGAAGACTGTATACCTCATAGTAAACAAACTATTTTTATTCTTCATGAAGAACAATCATATATATATTCATAGTCAACCATGTACAATTGACTATGCCTTCCATGTAATTTGCCCATAAAAAATGTTTATCATGATATAGATTTAGGACAGGAAATTACAATTCTTACCCGTGTGCGCCAATTTCGTGGCAATTTCTTTTATCGCCTCTTCCCTCTTGTCCTTATCTTTAAAATCGCCGAGACGATTGTCGAACAGGCAAGGATGGTCTTGCCAAAGATCTACGAATTTATCTTCTCATAGTCTTCTCTATAGTCTCATTCAACAAGATGCGGGCTGCTAACTTGTTGTGTCTTTGTAATAACGCATGCGCACAAATCATTTGTAGTGAGAAAGATGCTCACGAAATCGAGCAGGATAGATATTTTGCTCACGGCCTCAAGTGACCAAATGCTCACGTAAATTAGCGCGCTCACGGTGAGAATCTGGCGCGGAGCAATCGGCGCGCGCCAAATCCTCACCATGTGCGCCGGGCTATCTACGAGCGGCGAGGAGACACACTCTCTCCTTCTCACTCCGAGAGGGGAGGCTCGCCCAAGAATCGCCCAAGAAGAATTTGAATCAACCTCAGAACTAGTCATATCTTACTGTTCATTTTTTTATTTTCCATCAGTGAGTGAAAATGTGGTATTTTGCATATATACAATTAAATACTTCACACAATAATTGAAAAATAACTTTATATGTTTTACCACGTAAAAGTAATAGTTTTCCGAAATGGCCTCTCAGTCTGAAAAGCAGGATTCAAACACTGCATCATTTCAGAGGTATTTTCTGTGTTCGGCTTATACAGTGTGCCGCCTTTCAAAATGTGTTTTTTCTATTATTTTTACCTTGCAAAAGTAATAACTTCATTTTGAATTGATTTCAGTGTTCCGGAATGGGTTTCTCTTGTTCTGAAAAGCACATTAATTTCACATGGTAAAAAAAATAAAAAAACATATTTTTCAGTTATGTTTGCAATATTTATTTGTATACGTGCAATATATAAAAGTCGGCACACTGTATAACTAAAAACATAGAAAATACCCTTGAAATAATAGTGTCGGAATTGTGCTTTTCAGACCGAGAGAAGTCCATTTGGGAACACTGGAATCTATTCAACATAAAGTTATTACTTTTCCATGATAAAATAAAAAAAACATATTTTTCATTTATTGCTTGCTATACTTATTTGTATACTGTATGTGCTAGAAAACACATTTTGAAAGGCAACACAATATTTAGGACGAAAACACAGAAAATACCGATGAAATATTACAGTGTCGGAATCGTGCTTTTCAGACCGAGAGAAAGGCCATTTCGGGAACACTGGAAACAATTCAACATACAGTTATTACTGTATGTTGAATTAGTCAAATTGAATTAGTCTGCACAATTGAATTAGTCAAAAACATAAGAAATGCCTCTGAAATGATACAGTGTCGGAAGAGAAACCCATTTTCGAACACTGGAATCAATTAAACATGAAGTTATTACTTTTACAGTATAAAAACATAACAACATATTTCCCAGTTATTGTTTGTAATATTTAACAACATCAAGCTAGACAACCATTTTGAAAGGTGGCACAATGAATAAGCTCAAAACATAACATAAAAAGTACCTCTGAAATGATGTAGTTTCCGAATCGTGCTTTACAGACAGTGAGAAGGCCATTTCGGAACGCTGGAAACAATTCAACATAAAGTTATTACTTTTGCATGGTAAAACAAATGAAGATATTTTTTCAGTTATTGTTTGCAATATATATTAGAAAATTGGAATCAAGTAAACATAAAATTATTATTTTTGCAAGTTAAAAAATGAAAATACATTTCCCACTTATTATTTGTTATGTTTAACAATATCAAGCTACAAAACCCTTTTGAAAGGCCGAAAACATAGAAAATACTTCTGAAATGATACAGTGTCGGAATCGTGATTTTCAGAACGAGAGAAACCCATTTCGGAACACTGGAATCAATTAAACATAAAGGTATTACTTTTACAAGTTAAAATATAAAACACACTCCCCTGTTATTGTTTGTAATGTTTAACAATATCAAGCTATAAAAACATTTTGAAAGGCGGCACAATGAATAAGCTGAAAATATAAAAAATACCTCTGAAATGATGCAGTGTCGGAATGGTGCTCTTCAGACTGAGAGAAGAACATTTCGGAACACTGGAAACAATTCAACATAAAGTTATTACTTTTACAAGGTAAAACAAATAAAAATATTTTTCAGTTATTGTTTGCAATACTCATTTGTATATATGCTAGAAAACACATTTTGAAAGGTGGCACACAGTATAAGCCGAAAACTGAGAAAAAACCTACAACAACATACAGTTATTACTTTTATAAAGAAAACATATAAAGAGATTAGTTATTGTTTTTCAAGAAACATTTATTTTACAACACTTTTTATTCTGAAAATGTATTTGAATTAAAGGTTTTAAAGAGAATTTCCCACAAAATGGGCCATATGTAAATCAGAAACTTTGGTTCATGAAAGATTCCTGAGATCCAGAAGATCCGAGGATAGCGGCAAGTTGTCACTGCTTTAAGCATACGGAGAGTGCACTATGGGTGGTTGCAGTGTGGTTGTTGTGGCCGTGGTTGCACGGCTACAGCAAATTGTTTCTCAGCTGGTAAGTGAATAAAATCCACGAAACCAAAACACAATAGTAATAGCAAGGTTAATCATTTGTAAATAATTTGCTCATTTTTCAGACTGTGATTATTCAAAATGAAGCTATTGCTATTCCAATGTATTTCCCTTTCATTTTTTTATTTTTATGCCGGGCTTTGTATGAAATATACTTTATGATTTATTTTAAGAGCTGGGGTAAATTTTAAAAAGTATAAATTTCAAAAGCTTTTTCTGATTGTCGTTCTGTAATAGCTTATATATGTGCTTATAGCTTATAAGTACAACTCATGTGTTGTACTGAAGAGATTTTTCCTATGAGGCATGAAAACTACTTTTTTGAAGCATTACGTGAAAAGTTCCCGATTTTCCGTTCCGTTCCCGTTTTTTTCCCGATTATGTAAAAAAAAGTGTATCTTGTTGATTGGGATATGCTTAACACTGAATGGGGTATATTTTACACCGAGGTTCAGCTTGGGGAAGTAAGTAATTTTTGTTTGCAGAGAAATGGTAAATTTCGAAAAGAATTAACTTCAAATGTGTTTTCTGATCAATTTTCTTGGTATAGTAATAGCTTCAGGTGTAAAAAATCAGAGATTGTCAGAAATTAGAGTCTGAAGCTGTTAAACACTGAAATCTAACCATAGTAAAATCCATCAAAAGCAAACAACTGTTTTATAATTATACGTGTATGCACAAAACAACATCAAAGAATTGTGTTGTGTTTATTGAATTTAATTACTTACTAGATATGCAAGCACTTTCCGGAGCCTTCCAACCAGCACCACAGCGAACCAAAATTGCAGAGACATTCGGTGGGCTGAAAGCAGTGACAAGCTTCCATTGCTTCTTGAATCTCATGATGGAAACTATGAAAAATGAAAAGCCCACAGTGAGAGTTCACTAGTTCTGAGCTTGATTCAAAATAAAACGGTTGTCTTTTTGTATATTTAAGCGTTGTTTAGGATACCTGAGTGTTTTGAGTTTATAGGATTTTTTGACCTACCAGAGATGCAATCAATAGCCATGCTATCAAGACGAAAATTACACAACCAACCCAATGTGCACTCTCCGTTGCGATAGGACAGTGCCCTCTGACCCGTGGATCTCATGCATCATTAAATAAATTGGTGTCAGAAAACAGGCTCTTTCACACAATGTCGGCGACCACAGAAATCTCTTGTATATTGTCTATATATACACTCATATGTATTGTACTGTAAAGATTTATTTTTTCTGTGAAGCATGAAAACTGCTTTTTTGAAGCATAGTTGTACTGAAAAGATTTATTTTTCTTATAAGGCATTCAAACTACTTTTGATGCATTATGTTAAAGGTTCCCCTAGGATTACGTAAAAATATATATACATATTGTTGATTGTGATATTTTTAACACTGAATGGGGTAAATTTTACACCAAGGTTCAAATTGATCCCAACAATCTCTGTGTTTTGTTGTTACCTGAAATTGCCACCAGATGGTAGAGTTACCAATTTATATTTGGAGTCTGCTGTTACAACCAGCTTGGGGAAGTAAGTAATTTTTTTTTGCAGAGAAATGATTAATTGTGAAAAAAATTAAATTCAAATGCATTTTCTGATCTATTTTCTTGGAATATTAATCTCTTCAAGTGTAAATTAATCAGAAACAGCAGAAATTAGTGTCTGAAGCTGTTAAACACACAAGTCTAACCATAGTAAAATCCATCAAACGCAAACAACTATTTTATAATGATGTGTGTATGCACAAAACAATATTAAAGAATTTAGTTGTGTTTATTGAATATAATTACTTGCCAGATATACAAGCACTTTCCAGAGCCTTCCAACTAGCACCAAAGCCAACCAAGACACTAGGACCAAAGCCAACCAAGAATGCAGAGGCCCCAAGTCCACTTTCGGTGGGCTGAACGCAGTGACAAGCTCCTGTTTCTTCTTGAATCTCCTGATGGAAACCGTAAAAAATGAATAATCCAAAGTGAGATATGTGAGTGGTTCTGAGCTTGATTCAAAATAAAACTGTTGTCTTTTGTATATTTAAGCGTTGTTTAGGATACTTGAGTGTTTTGAGCTCATACAATTTATTCACTTACCAGAGATGCATTCAGTAGCCATGCCACCAGGACGAAAAATATGCATCAAGTGCCCCAATGTGCACTCTCAGGGAAATTGGCTTATAAACGAAGTTTTCCAGTAGGGACAATTAAGAAACAAACTTTAATAAGCAATGTAGTGGCTAACTTATTACTCTGATGCGGTACTGGCATTGATAACATACAAACTCGATAACATACAAGATACTATACGACAAATTGCTTACCTGTCGACGCGAGCAGCGTTGGGATTCTTCATACCTCGAGGAAAGGTCCGAGTGAAGACAGGTAACAGTTAACGGCTCTCGGCTATGAAGTCTGAACTTTCTGTCTTTTAGCGGTTCACATGCGGCTGCATTAGCTCCACCTACAGGACCGGTGGAAGGGAGCGTCGATGTACCAAAATCCATACGTAAACATGATGTAAACCGCTCTCATAAGCTTTAACTAAATGGACCTTGGTTGATCAACAGCCCGTAATATTCAAACACTATTCATACGTTTTAACTGAATAGATTAAATTGTTTTCACAATTCACACATTTATAATTGTTTTAGGGAGTTTGAATAAATACATTCTAAAAAATCTTACAAATAGATGCATATGTATAAAAGTTAACTCTGCCATGAATCATTTTAGTGTAGTTTTATCAAGTTAGCCAGAAGATTGCGAAAGTACATACAACTTAGACATTCTAGAGCGCAAGGGGGGTTATAATAGTAAATCCAACTTCAATAAACTAGTGATTTCAAATAAGGACATAGTATAGTTTATTTGAAATGAACCTGCCATGACGACTTGGAGAATATCCATCAAGGCTCATTATTTTCATCCTCTTCTGTGGCTGCAGGGGTGTGTGAGATGATAAGAATAGTGGATCCGCAGGACACACGAGTTGTGAGAAACCTTTTTTTACATCACATCCAGAGTGCAAAATGTTACTTTATTTTAACCGATTCTCGAAGTTCTTTCTCCCACGGTAAAGAAAAACACACCACGTTCACTCTTCACTTCATACAAACGTTTAACAACTCAACGTTTAGTCTCACAAAGTAGAGTCAAGTTTTTTCTTAAAACCCTCGTCATTCCAAGAAAGGAAAAAACTTATTGAGTTTAACTGTTTCCTATTTATTCTTTATTGTTTAAGCAACTGAAGGCCTTTATTTATTCACAACTTACTTTAATTCTTCTTCTTCTTCTTTATTTTATTATTTCTACCTTTATACTACAATATTACAACATTCAGTAAGATTCACTCAAAAAGGTTCTAAATGTTTTAAGAGAGATTGAACGTCAGAGACTTTGCCAACATCACTGATGATGCTGTCTCTTATACACATCTTATGGGTGCGGGGCTGTTGGTGTAGGTGTGTCTGAGTTGATGAAATTAACATACACAGAGGTTACCCAGTTGAGTATGTGTCTCTGGATGTCAGTACCTATACGTGAGCGTAAGTGGAGGGCTCTTGTCATTTAATAAGAATAGCGGATACGCAGGACACCAAGTTGTGAGAAGCTTATGTAAAGTGTAAAATGTTACTTTATTTTAACCAATTCTCTGAGAGTTCACTAGTTCTGAGCTTGATTCAAAATAAAACGGTTGTCTTTTTGTATATTTAAGGGTTGTTTAGGATACCTGATTGTTTTGAGTTTATAGGATTTTTTGACCTACCAGAGATGCAATCAATAGCCATGCTATCAGGACGAAAATTACACAACAAGTGTCCCAATGTGCACTCTCCGTTGCGATATGACAGTGCCCTCTGACCCGTGGATCTCATGCATCATTAAATAAATTGGTATTGTGTCAGAAAACAGGCTCTTTCACACAATGTCGGCGACCACAGAAATCTCTTGTATATTGTCTATATATACACTCATATGTATTGTACTGTAAAGATTTATTTTTTCTGTGAAGCATGAAAACTGCTTTTTTGAAGCATAACGTGAAAGGTTCCCGAAGATTATGTTAAAAAAAAGTTTATCTTGTTTATTGGGATATGTTTAACACTGAATGGGGTATATTTTACACCAAGGTTTAAATTGATTCAATCAACAATGCTCTGTTGTGTTGCTACCTAAAAATGCCACTAGATGGCAATGTTACCACATTTATATTTGGAGTCTGCTGTTATAACCAGTAAGTAATTTTGGTTTGCAGAGAAAAGGTCAATTTTGAAAAGAATTAACTTCAAATGTGTTTTCTGATCAATTTTCTTGGAATAGTAATTGCTTCAAGTGTAAATAATCAGAGATTGTCAGAAATTAGTGTCTGAAGCTGTTAAACACACAAGTCTAACCATAGTAAAAATCCATCCAACTGTTTTATAATGATGTGTGTATGCACAAAACAATATCAAACAATAGTGTTGTGTTTATTAAATATATTTTAATAAAAAAATATATTTTTTATAATAAAAATTGTTATATTACTTACCAGATATGCAAGAACTTTTGGGAGCCCTGCAACGAGCACCACTGCAAACCAAGACTGCAGAAGCCCCAATTACACGGAGGGCTCAACGCAATGACAAGCTTCCGTTGCTTCTTGAATCTCCTCCTCCTCCTGATGAGAAAAATGATGGGAAATGAATAGCCCACAGTGAGATATGACGAGTTCTGAACTTGATTCAAAATAACTGAAGAACTGTTGTCTTTTTGTATATTTAAGCGTTGTTTAGGATACTTTAGTGTTTTGAGTTTATAGGATTTATTGACTTACCAAAGATGCATTCAGTAGCCATGCAACTAGGACGGAAATTAAGCATCAAGTGCTCCAATGTGCACTCTCTGTTGCCATAGGACAGTGCCCTCTGTTATGTTATTATTTTTTTATTTGGAGTCTGTTGTTCTAACTAGCTTGGGGGAGTAAGTTATCTTTATTATATATTTTGAGTGTTTCAGGTAAAGCAATTTATTACAGTGAGCAAATTGATTATCTTATATTTAATTTTGATACAACAAAATATTATGTACAAAAAAAAACTTTCTAACGCTCCAAACACAATTTAATACTGAAACCACTATAGAGAAAAAGTGTTTTGGGTGTTTCTTTTAGAACATCATTGTTACATGTTATATAAGTCTGTGTAGATTTTTAGTCATCCAGGTAATTCAATCCAAAATTAGTTACTTCGAGATAGGGCTGGGCGGTATACCGTTGGCACCGTATTACCGATAATTTTTATTTTTATGATATGAATTTTGCATTTACCCCCATACCGGTGTGTTCCCATATGTCGGGAACACATAACGGCGGAACGTTGCACAGCGGTAGATCGAGTGGGGTTACAGTGTAGCACCAAACAAACCAACTGTGCATGAGAGAGGTAATAGTGATGACAGTACAGCGAGTTGAGCGGCCGGAGAGAATGGAGGGAGAAAATGATGACACACTTATTCCAAAAAAAGGAGCGGCGTCTGTGTGTGGAGGTACTTTGGTTTTGAGAAATCTGACGCGGACCAAACACGCATAATCTGCAAATGTTATCGAGCTACTGTTTTATCCGTAGTAGGTAACACAAGCAATTTGCTTCACCACCTCCGCTACAATCATATCCTGGACCACGAAGATTGCATGAAAGTAAAATCTGCATCTTCTGCACAGTCTCTGCGTAACGTTGGCACTGCAGCACAAAACACTACACAGACGTTCCTGGTAGGCGTGTTTGCTAAAGGGGTCATCTATGACAAGAAAAGCAAACGGTGGAATGATATTACTAACTCTATCACACTCCACTTAGCCAAAGACATGCACCACAGCCTTTAAAAATACTTTTTATTTTTCGTTTAAAATTGTGTATTGTTTCTATAGTACAGAATAAGCCTGCTAGCTAAGTTGCACTTATGTTTTAGATATTTGAAAAAAGTGCACTTCTCCTGGATTCGACCAATACTATTACTTATGCAAATTGCATATTTTTTGTTTACTTTTATTATTTGTTTAAATGTGTGTAGGCCTTCAGACCTCAATAAAGTCTGTATGGATGCAACTTGTTTAAGAAGGTGTGGTTGTTTATGAAATATTCACTTTGCAGTCACAGGGGGCACATCTCTCTTACATTGCAGTCATCTTTAAATGATGTTTTCAAGTTGCGGAATAACGAATTCTGTAATTTTACTGCAACAGTCTGGATTGTTCTGATTTCTGCACCTCATTACAATTATTGTAATTATTGAGAGCCTGACAATTCTTTGTGAACAGCAACATTTTGTGGGACCATTAAAACCAGGGTTAATAACTATTAATAACTATAATTATTTTCTAAACAATTAGGAATTGGGGTTAACACGTAAACATCCAGGTAAAAAACAATACCGTCAAATACTGTGATACCGTGATAATTTCTAAAAATACTGTGATATAAATTTTTGGTCATACCGCCCAGATCTACTTCAAGAGCAACTGGACATAGTAGG
>JAFBJS010008952.1:3578-14482 GCA_016785265.1 Paraplagusia blochii | reverse complement strand
TTCTAAATCTTATTTTTTTTTTTCTTTTTTTTTTTTTTTTTCCTCCTCCATGATGCTCCACCTGACTGCAGTAGCGGTGACCTGCACTGGTGGAGAAACTTGATTCATATCTGGGAGATTTGTTGAGCTCCAGGCAGAAAAGCTCTTCCTGTTTTTTCTTCTGATTCCTCTGTTTTTAACCTGTACTTTTTTTTTTTTTTTTTTCAGACTGGGCTCAGCTTGTGGTTACTACACCATCAGATAAATTTAGCAACCGGCGGAGAACCTGAAACTCAGTCAGTGAAGGACAACACGAGTTCTTGAGTAAATTACTTTCACTGCTCCGTGATGTTGACCCACTTTCTGCTGCTCTTTAACCTCCATCTCTTCCTCTTCTTTCTTTTCTTCTTCTTCCACTCGCTGCTACCTTAAGGGGTCACTATCTGCTGCTTCATGTATTGTTACAACAACCATATTAACATCCTCCATCTAGAAATCTTCTCTGGTTTGAATCAGAGTTGGTAAAAGAATGACAACAATTCTAGAAGTTGGCTGAACAAACACACACACACAAAAATAAATAAATTAAAAAAAAAAAAAAAACGGGGTGAGATGGAAAACATTTGCTGTGGCAACCCCTGGAAAAGGGACTAGCCATAAAAAAAAAAAAACCATAAAAAAAAAAAAAAAAAAAAAAAAGAAACTGACAGCCTCTTAGTCCAGAGCACCTTATGGTCCAAAAAAAAATCCATCCATCTATTCATCTTTGTCCACTTATATGGGTCTAGGTTGTAGAGGTAACATTTGGAGCACGGACGTCCCTTGCTACAGACTCTTCCTCCTTATCTGGGGGGGGATTCTGAGTTCCCAGGGCTGCTGAGCAATATAGTTGCTCCAGTTTTTTTTCCTGGTTTGTCCTCCAGACGTCTAGAGGGTGTTACAATGTAGCCCAAGCCACCTAAACTGACTCCTTTGGATCTAAAGAGGAAGGAGCCCTTTCCCTAGCATCTTCGGAGTGACGGAGTTACTCACCCACCATTTTGAGCGCACTACCACCCTTACATTTCCAGCTGCTGGTATCTGGGAGTGCATTCTTACCATCATGAACCATGAGATCATGACCACAGATGAGGAATGTGGGATGTCAGCAAAAATAAGATGATTACATCGATATACTACAGAATTCAGCATGAGTTTTTTTGGGGGGGTACAATACCATGCTCAGGGCACCTCAGCGGTAACTTTGAGGTAGGGGTATTCGAACTGGGGACCTTGCTTCCTTAACCACTAGGCCACCAACTGCCCTTACTTTGGGCACATGTTCCAAAAAATACATGAATGACTAGATTTTATTAGTTGAGAGGTCTGGAGGGCGTACCAATGTAGCCCAAGCCACCTAAACTGACTCCTTTGGATCTAAAGAGGAAGGAGCCCTTTCCCTAGCATCTTCGGAGTGACAGAGTTACTCACCCTATCTCATTTTGAGCACACTACCACCCTTACATTTCCAGCTGCTGGTATCTGGGAGTGCGTTCTATCCATCAAGGACCATGAGATCATGACCACAGGTGAGGGTAGGGATGTGGGATGTCAGCAAAAAGAAAATGATTACATCGATATACTACAGAATTCAGCATGAGTTTGTTTTGGGGGGGTACAATACCATGCTCAGGGCACCTCAGCGGTAACTTTGAGGTAGGGGTATTCGAACTGGGGACCTTGCTTCCTTAACCACTAGGCCACCAACTGCCCTTACTTTGGGCACATGTTCCAAAAAATACATGAATGACTAGATTTTATTAGTTGAGAAGTCTGGAGGGTGTACCAATGTAGCCCAAGCCACCTAAACTGACTCCTTTGGATCTAAAGAGGAAGGAGCCCTTTCCCTAGCATCTTCGGAGTGACAGAGTTACTCACCCTATCTCATTTTGAGCACACTACCACCCTTACGTTTCCAGCTGCTGGTATCTGGGAGTGCGTTCTATCCATCAAGGACCATGAGATCATGACCACAGGTGAGGGTAGGAATGTGGGATGTCAGCAAAAAGAAGATGATTACATCGATATACTACAGAATTCAGCATGAGTTTTTTTGGGGGGGTACAATACCATGCTCAGGGCACCTCAGCGGTAACTTTGAGGTAGCCTTGCTTCCTTAACCACTAGGCCACCAACTGCCCTTACTTTGGGCACATGTTCCAAAAAATACATGAATGACTAGATTTTATTAGTTGAGAGGACACGGATCTCTTGCTGACGGTGTGGTGGTGGTTCATTCTAATGAAATACGAAGTGTCTCAGTATTGTCTGGCAATAAGCATAAACTTGATAGATTTTCCTCAGGGTTTAATCTTTTCTTTTTCTTTTTCTTTTTTTTTAGTTGTAATTTAACAACGCCCTTGTCCTCCCTGTCGACACTAAACCCACACGTGTTGTTAAAGTAGCTGTAAAGAAAGTGCACGTTTAGATTTAGACTCCGCTCCTCTTTCACACTAATGTGTTGTGAATCACCCCAGCCACTCGTGTCCCTGTGATAATGAATCCCGCAGCTCATTTTTCCTCCGCCGTCTCTGGCACTTACATCTGTAGAAGTGCTGATCAGCTGATTTCCAAATGATGCACTGCTAATGGCCGCGGTGTAATGGCCTCCTCCAGCGCCTGCCTTCCCCGGCGCGGCGGTGGCTTCATACATCAGCGCGTGTTTAAAAATGGCCGGCCGTCGATTTTTCCCGTTACCGCTGCCTCGTTTGTGTTTATTTAAATATAAAGGATCTTTCAGCCGCGGGGATACATGTGTGTACGAGGAGCGCGGCGTCGGCATTCATGAGTGCGTAATAAAAATCACTCACGTCTGAATCACGCACAACAGCCTCATCCATAACACAGGCCCTAATGTGTGGAATCAGGTCTAAACTGGGAGTGAAATGAATGAAAATATACACACACCACCGCAATGGCTCATGGCAAAAACTGCACAACAGCAACCAGAGTGAGATGGTTCACAGTGGTGAGGATTTCTGACGCAGAAAAAAAAAAAACGAACTTGGACGAAAAAAAAAAAAAAAAAAAAAAAAAAAATCAACTAAATTTAGGTACTACAAAGTTGTAAAAACTTATCCAACTTAGCTGAGTTTAACACAACCTTTTAAGTCCTAGCAGTGTGAAACGGACATTTAACAAAAAAAAAAAAAAAAAAAAAACTTTAATAAAAGTGATGAGCAAAAGGAAAAACTCCATAAACTCAAAAGCAGGTTAACAAGAGTGCATTTTCTGCACTACTCTAATGAGAAAATATAATTGATATAACAGTCTGTTGAGGCAAAGTGTGTCAATCAAAAATATTAATAATAATAATAATAATAAAAAGAAATTGTATCCTAGATTAAACACAAGGTTTTCCCACTTTCTAACCAGTGATTTTCCATTCATTCATTCATCATCTTCTTCTGCTTGTCCGTTGCCAGGTTGCAGGCGTGGCGCCAGGGGCAGTTGACGCCACCCAAGTCACATTGCATCATATTGTGATCCTGTGGGTGGTGAGCCCACAAGAAGTGATGTGGGTTGGGACGGTGCTATGCTCAGAGCACCTCAGTGGCAACCTGGCAGCTGGTGGATTCGAACCGTGGACCTTGCGGGCCCAAGTCCGCCTCCTTAACCACTAGGCCACCACTGCCTTTTGGATATTTTCCATTAAATATCCAACATTTTTTAAGGAAGGAAAGCAAACTCCTTGCCATTGTGATACACACCATGGCAGACAACCAAACATGACCCGTGCATTTAACCCATCACCAAGTAAACAGTGGGCAGCTTTGAGTGTATGGGGTCAGTGCCATGCTCAGTGGACCTCAGTGGCAACCTGGCAACTGGTGGATTCGAACCTGGACCAAAGTCAGGTTACTTTACCACTAGGCCACAACTGCCGGGGGCAGTGAATTTGCAGAATTTCCATGAGATTCCAAAAGAAATAATGCCACACAAATGTGATCACTGAAAACAGATTAATCATAACATTAAAGTTATTTTAAGATTAAGATACAATTATGTTATCTCTGGTATCTGAAGTGCATGTTGACATGGAGGATTTGAAAGAATAGTCCAAATGTATTATTTTATTAGGGGTCTTAGTATCTTCTGTTGTGCACATTTTTGCTGACGTTCTACTTTCCTTGCCTCACCTAAGTTCATGACTCAAAGCTAATGACCATAGGAACCAAATCCTGCGTACCAGCGGCCTACATCCAGTAAGTTCAGTTGGCTTGGGCATCTACGTCATCCTGTCCCACTGGGATGAGACACAGAGGAAGACCTCTGGCTCGCTGGAGCCGCTACAATGCTCAATTGGCTCAGGATCCCCCTAGATCAGGATGAGGAATCCAGCGAGAAGGAAGTCCCGATATAGTCCCTGCTCTGACATTTGCCCTCATGACCCGGCTGTAGGTAAGTGGACATTGACATTTTTTTTGCATTAAATATGTAAGTTGTCAGCTTTGTAGCTGTAGTATATAAGATATTGCTCAGTTGTTGTGGGTTTACGTCTTCTTTAGTTTCCATCAACTCACGTACTGGTACTGGTGAGGCTACAGCCTCGTCAGCATCAACCGTTGTTTGTAGGATCTTTTGTTGCAGCTGTGCATCCCAGTCATTTTGCGGCATTGTAATCAGTGTTGGGCAAGTTACTTAAAGTAAGTTATTACTTTTCTAGTTACTGCTCTGAAAAAGTAACTAGTTACATTACTAGTTACTAAATTATAAAAGTTGGGCAAGTTACTTAAAAAGTAAGTTATTACTTTACTAGTTACTGCTCTGAAAAAGTAACTAGTTACATTACTAGTTACTAAATTATAAAAGTTGGGCAAGTTACTTAAAGTAAGTTATTACTTTACAGTTACTGCTCTGAAAAAGTAACTAGTTACATTACTAGTTACTGAATTATAAAAGTAACTAATAACTAGTTACTTAGCATTAAATAATAATAATAATAATAATAATAACACATTCAAAAACTTCTGTGCTGTGTAGCTACTATCATAATGAAATTACGCGGTACGCCACCACGCTGTCCTCTCTCCGTAGCCAGGAAAGCGTCCATTTGGACCACAGATAGTAACGAGCCCCTTTACACCAAAGTAACAATAATGGCGTTACTGAATGGGGAAGGTAATGCGTTACGTTATTAGTTACCAAGTAGTTTTGTTACTTGCAACAGCATCACAAGTAACGTTTTGGTGCCAATACTGGATGTACTACTGTCAGTAGTAATAGTAATAGTAGTAACACAAGACTTGGGAAGCCACCACATTTTCCAGATAGGCCTGCGGCAATTACATTTTATTACAACACATAAATTTCAATGATACTATTGATTCTATAACATTTCCATCGTTTGAGGACCATAAAAGTCTCGTGAATAAAGCTTGAAAGGTGGAATGCTTAACTGTCTCTAAAATCTGGTGGTCCAGAGGTAGAATTCTCGCCTTCCATGTGGGCGGTACCTGTAGTCCTGACCAAAAAAAAAAAAAAAAAAAAAAAAAAAAAAAAATCAAAAATCTGTTCTGTCAAGTTTCTGATTTTCCAGCATTTCCAGTACTGTAGTGGACTAAAACCAAGCAATTATCATCTAATCTAGAGATGACGTGATTGGTTGTTTTTGCCCTTTGTCTCCAAAACTCAATGCTCCAAACAGCCTGAGGAAAAAGGTTTATTTTAGTCCCAGCTCTCTGTGGACCATTAATCAATGCAATTTACTTTTTAATGAGTCAATTAAATGTAGATTACAAAAGGCTGGAGAGTTTAATTAATGTATAATGGATAATTGGCTACAATAATTTAAAACTTTCCTCTTGCGCTGTATTTATTGGATGTCCTTTAGGAAAAAAAAAAAAAAAAAAAAGATAACGTGATAACGATAAGTAAATAATTTGAATTAAAGCTTAACAGTAAGTAAAATGAAGATGTGAATGGAATGGTGTTCTATATAGTATATTTGATATGTGATGGAGAAGGAAGTTGAAGGTCAAGGTTTGCTGGTGAGTCCAGCCATGATGTATGGACGTTTAGAGACACTGGCAAAAGGCAAAAGACATGAGGGTTAGGGTTAGAGAGCTAGAGAGCAGAGCTGGACGTGGCAGAGTTAAAGATGCTGAGATTGTTTTTAGGAGGGACAAAGATGGATAGGATCAGGATTGAGGTAATTGGATGGACAACACGGATAGGGATGTTTGGAGAAAACTAGAGAAGCCAGATTGAGATGGTTTGGACATGATCCTAGAGATGGGGCTATCGGGTCAGAGACAAAGAGGATATTGATGGATGCAGTGAGGGGAGACACGGAGGTATTAGGACAGAAGGATGCTCCACAAGTGCAATAGTCAAAGATGTTCAATCTGTCTCTGAATGTCCGCTTTGTGATTTGGCAACAGTTGCATTTTTTTTTTTTCCTTTTCCTGTAAAATTGTCCTGTCCAGGTTCCTCAACCATGAGCCACGTGTTGATTTCAGTCCAGATAATAACTGACAGCAGAGAGTGATATGATGAATGTGTGGATTTTATTCATAAGACCTCAGCTGCACGTGCACATGACCCACGTGCTGCATGTGGTCATGATTTGAAGCCATCAGCTGACTACGCACCAAGCCCCGGTGTCACATGGAAATACTGACCTATGATGGCAGCCACCCAAATTTTTTTTTTTTTTTTTTTTTTTTTTTTCATTTTTTTAACACATTCATAAATTCAGAATAAGCAGCAGCCGTGCTTGCAGAAAGCCGCTCCCTGCCACGGATCACATCTGCTGCATTATGGTGATCACAAATGGAAATGGACAGGAGCTCCTGCTGACGCCATTATTTTTGACAGATGCTCTTTGGATTATTGAGGTTTTCTATGACAGCGAGCATATGGGCTGGTCAGCAATCGGTACCTGCTCTTGCAGCCAATCCCGCTGCATCTGAATTCAATACTTTGGAGTAAGATATAGAGGATCCATGGGGAGGTGATGGATGTTCTGACTGCACCATCATACTCTCAATAATGGGATCATTTGCTAGAGGACTTAATGCAAACAACAAAATAAAATTCCCCCGGATCGACTTCCCCCGTAACAGTAAAAGGCCATTCTGTTTTCTGCTTTAAATATTATTGAAGCTTTTTTTTTTTAATGAAAAATCATTCTAACATAGAAAAAAAAAAAAAGAAAAAAAAAAACAAAAAAAAAAAAAAAAGAAAAAAAAAAATATATAATACATTTTAACTACTATGTAGTGCAGACCTTTATTTATTGTGCAGCGGGGCCCTGACCTAGAAGTGGAATCGATTGCACAATAACAACAAAATATATATTAATTTGTCCCAGCCCCATAAATATAATATAAATGGATTCAATTAAACTCTCCTGCTATCCAAACATTCAAAACACAGACATCAACAAATATATCAGGGGTATTCAACTAAAACGCCAAGAGGTCCAGTCAGAAAAACAAAAAAAAAATAGAGTTGTGGTCGTAAACACTGAAAAAGCTGTGCATCTTAAAACTATCCCGTTAAATTATTTTGCCCTATAAAGAGATTATAGATCCGGATCCGTACACGATTACCCCTGGGTCCGGACAGGGACCGCGGTCCGCCAGTTAGTGACACCTATGGATGAATGAAAATAATAAAAATGTAAAAAAAAAAAAAGAAAAAAAAAATTAGAATATAGTAATAAAGTGTCTGAAGAAAGAAGGACAGATAAAAAAAAAAAAAAAAAAAAGAAAGAAATCAATGGTTTTAGTTAAGTCTGTTTCTCTTTATTCTCACTGTTTTCGCTATCTGGTAAATTAGTCGGATCACTTACACTCATCAGTCCTCCAGTCAGTGTCAAGTTAACCAGGTTCTGCTGTGCGCTCTGTCCCGCCTACCTAGTTAGTACCATGACGTAATGTAGTCTGTTTTATTCCTGGTTTCTGCTACTGTGTTCCTTTTATTTCGTACCAGCAAATAAATAGTTTTGTTACTTGTTACTTGTATTGACTATTTGCGTTGTGATAACGATATTAAGTAACCTCTTAAAATTTATGTTCAAACTTTCTTTTTGGAACGGATGATGAGCAGTTTGGGAGTTTATAGCACCACCCACAGAGGATGTCTGAAGGTGTTTGGTCACCACATACACATGCTACATACCGCCATTGATCCAGGACTCTCGACTCAGAGTCCTCGGGATTTGCGCAAAAGTTATCGGAGTGCTTGAATGTCGCTTGATGATGTTGTGCCTCTATCTAAGGACCAGTGAGAAGAAATCCAGTAACAAGATTTACTGGTGCACCATCAAGGTTTTCGCTGCTTCTCCTTGGATGCCTTTTTGGGCTGATAAGTCCTCTACACATTCTCCACATTAAACAACCCAAAAGACAAAGGAAGTTTCATGCTAATGGAACGAGCTGCCAAACGGCACCTGGACAGGACCATCCCTACCCGTTCTTAAGTGACTCTTGAAGATCCATCTCTTCATAGAGAACCTCTTACTCCAGAGACATGGTTAAATAGCTATAGCTATGGCTAATCCTTATGCTAACCCATGCGGGTTACCTAGATGGGTTAGGGAACGGAAGACCTGTGCAGGGAGTAGAAATGGTGGCAAACCATAGCCATAGCTATGGGTTAGCCACCATCCCTACTCCCTAGGGAGGCTATAGCTATACAAGTCTTCCATTTCCTTCTTGTAAATCCCTTTGCCTAAAAACACATGCTAAATTTAATATCAACATGTTTGTTTGCAATAGTGGCCAAGTATAATGTCCGGTTGATAAACTACCGGGCTTGATAATGAAACACGTCTCATGCTACTTATCCATGTGGAAACCAGAAAAAAAAAAACAAAAAACACATTTCCTGAGTCAGAAAAAGCCAATAATGGATACAAATGTGGATGTAAATGTGGAGACATTTATTACTGCCTGTGTTTCCCTGGTGGTGTTATTAACATTTGCAAAACGCTGAAGTGGAGGAAAATGTTCAGAAAGTATTAGCCGGAAATTCTCCACAGAGCCTTTAACAAATATCAGCAGGTGAAGCAGCTTTTGTGTCGCTGCCTTCAATTATACACAGAAAAATGGGAAAAAAAAAAAAAGAAACAGGAATAGCCACGCACTTATGTTTTTCTGCCTCGTAGGCAACTGATTAATTCTGAAGGGTTATTTATTTTTTTTTTTTTCTGAGAAAGAAGTTTGGTCTCAGTCAAATCGAGGTTTCAGCAAATTAGAGAAAATGCACTGGGTATTTCAGGTCAAACTATATTAGAAAATATAAAAATGTTTCTTCGAACTAAAATCAAAAGAAGTTCTAATACGGTGGTGAGAAAAATACAGTTAACTGGGCACAATGACATAGGGCAATAAAGAAATATATCAGCGTCAAATGAGATATGGTTAAAACCATACCCAAAAAAAAAAAACAAAAAAAATCAACCATCTATAAAATAAAATAAAAAAATAAATGTCAAAAAACTTTTTTTTTTTTTAATTCAATTAATACCTGGAAGTTGACAAAACTTTTTTTTCTTTTAGTTAGAACTTTCTTTCAAAACTGCTTTTTTTTAGCAACAACCAATAATAAAATCTGCTTTGAACAGGTTGTATTATAAATGTTATATATTTAAATATATATATATATGTGAAAGGGTTTTTTCCTATTTTCAGGTTATTTCAATTATACTTTTTTTTTTTTAATTTTATTTTTATTCTAATGTCTATTTGACCTTGTCGGAGAGAAATGAATATAATTTATATACAGTATATATATTCTATGAAAAAAAAGGCTACATTTAAACTAGGGATTTTTTTTTTTTTTTTCATAATAAAGTGATTTACAGAGTCTGGCTCTGGGTCATAGGATTATTAAATCCCAATCCTGCCAGATGGATGTGTGGATGATTGACAAGGACGGTGAGAAAGATAATCCCTGCTCCTGCTGATTAATCATTAATTATGCATTCACTCTGATAAGACCTTTTTATTTTTGGACACTTTCTCAAATGTGACCTTTATTTTAATTTTTTTTTTTTTTTCCTTTTTTTTTATTTTTTTTTTTTTTTTTTTTTTTTCTGTGACGACGGAGAGATTCAGCTCCAGTCTGAACTTGCTGGGGTTTATCAATCGCTGCACCTGTATGGTTCGCCTAACTGGGCTGTAATTACGTTTCAACCACATTTGATAACTCAGAGGTGTTTTCTGTTCTTGAACTCCTTATGCAGCCTCTGCACGTTACCAGGATAAAAACCAGATCAAACCAGAAATGTGTTTTCCCCCTGCTGTTTGTTATTGTCTGTATTTTTTTTTTTTTTTTTTTTTTTTTTTTTTTTTTTTTTTGTTCTGGGATTTCTAAAAGTTAAGAAATAATAAAAAATGTGACACCCTCAGATGGTTCCACACAAAAGTGCTGCTTCACAAAAACTCACATTTGTAATATATATATATATATATATACATATATGCAGCTGCTTTTAAGGCTGATACAGTTTTTTAAAGGAAGTAATAACAATGTTTATAAAAACGTTCTTTTTTTTCTTGGCTGGTGTTAAAATTAAGACCCTATAAATAATTCCATTACATTCTGAAAACCCAAAAATTGTGTTATCAGACTTTCATCATTGGTCATTATCAAAAATGATAATGACCTTAAGCATGGGTGGCAGTCATGGCCTAGCGTTTAAGTTCGTGAACCTGGATCTCCATAGCTTTCGATTCAAACCTGGCAGCTGGTGGATTCAAACCTACAACCCGCCAGACCCATGTACGGTTCCTTAAACACTAGGCCACCACTGACAACCACGCTAAGATCATTCTAATTTTTTTCCCAGTGTGGAGCAAAGTGCTTTGGGTGGAACCAGTTTTGACCCGGTAAAGGACAAGCAAATGAAGATGAATGAATCTAAAGCGTATATT
>JAFBJS010008950.1:147889-171577 GCA_016785265.1 Paraplagusia blochii | reverse complement strand
GACCTATGATGATGCATATTGTAGTAGAGTGGTAAAACAAGGAGGCAGCTTTTTTATTGGTTATAAATAAAAGTAAATGGAGGCTCTACCTTTCTTTCTGTAAAATTCACCTTATAATCTATCTAAATATATTCTTCAAAGCTCAATGAGAATTTAAGGGTTCTGATTGACATTCCAAAACTTTTATTGCTGAAAAGCATTTATAATTATATTCTTTAAAAAAAAAAACGAAACAGGTTTTCCAATCAGAATTAAGAAGTGTTGTACCTTTTCAGAATTTGAAATATTGTTTTCTGAAACTTGGTTGTGTTTCCTATAATTGTATTGTTGTTTTCTTTAATTCCATTGTGTTTTGTGAAAAGCTATAGACCTTCAATGCCTTCTTCTTCTTCTCCCCTGGCTTGTCCCTTTTTCAGGGGCTGCCACAGCGAGTCAACATTTTCCATCTCCTCCGCCCTCTGTATCCTCAACTCAAACTCAAACTACCTCCATCAATCTCCTCTTTGTCTCCTACCTGGTAGCTTCATCTCTAGGATCATTCTTTTACCAATGTATCCACTGTCCCTCCTTTGAACATGTCCAAACCATCTCAACGTGGCTTCTCTAGCTTTTTCTCCAAACCTTTTTCCTGTCTGTGTTGTCCTTCCTATCCTTAATGCCTTTATATGCCTATTAAAAATCTTCATTGACGTGTTGTAAGAAGAAATCCTGTAGAATTGGATAAATGCAAAAAATTCTGATTAGCTGATGTTTTCAGGAAGAGGAGCAAAGTGCGAAGGTCAATAGACGAGCTGCTGAACGACGTCAAAGGGTAAACCATGTGTTCTGAAAACATAAATTGGGAAATTTAGATATAAAAAATACTACTCTAATATATATATTTTTCATAGACCTCTTTAGTGTATAAGAGACAGCTGCTGAGGGGCGCTGTGTCCACTACAAAAATTCCTCTTAATGCAATGCAAATAGGTAAACAAAAATCAGCAAACATTGTTGTGTATATGTAAGATTTTGGAAATGTTTAAGTTGGATCTCTTTCCCATCTATTTAGCTGGCACTCCCTCCAGTGGTTCTCCAGTTATTACAGGTGTTTCTTCCCCGGCAGAAGTCCCTTCGCCGAGGTATGGAATCAGAATCTTAACATTTCCACTGCTCATCATCTTTCCTGTTTGGAATTAAATTATATAAAACTGTATCTGTTGTTTATCGACGTTGCAGCAGTAAAAGAACACAGCCCAACACCCCACATGAAACCCCTAAGAGGCCACGAGTCGACACGTTCAATCAAGATAAAGGGTCGGCATCAGTTGTGGAGGACGAGAGTGAGACTGTTGTGTCAAATAACAATATAGAGAATTTCCGAAACACCACAAATGGCGAGGCTGCCAGCTCCGAAGTCCAATCACCCATCGTTTATGCGTGCACCAGCACCGCAACTCAAACAGAAGTACCTATGACAAAAAGTGAAGCCAATGCAGTGAAGAATCAGGTTACAACTGCTCCAAAAGAATTAAGACAAAATATGGAAGATGGTGCCAGCGCTGTCCAGACTGAATCTTCCTCTGCAAATGTACAGCAAAGTCAAAACGGATCTCTTTCCCTGGGTGATTCAGGAAGGAAACAGCAGGACGAGCTACTGGAGCGCATTCAAACGACGACTCAGGAGAGAGACGCCTTAAATCAAAAAGTGGAAGAATTTGCCGCACGAGTGCAAACCCTGCAGAGAGAAGTACTGGATTTGTCAAAATTAAGTTCCGTGTTTACTTTAATTTGTGTGAATTCAGGTGGGACAGAGAAAAGACAAGAAAACATCTAGATCAGGAGTTTCAGACACAAATAAGTTGAGTTCCACCACCCACACTATCATTTCACCAAAGGGTCGCATCAGTTTTCAAAAGAAATTACTGTTTCCCATAGATTCAGTGTAAAACATTACTGAACCAGAAGGAGACTGTGGATCAGGGTTTTGAGGATTCATCATAAAATGTGGAGATCTAAGCTATAAATTACTATTATAACTTTCACATCAAGGTGGGGGCCGCAAAATATTTCTCCAAGGGCCGCAAATAGCCCACAGGCTCCAGGTTTGCGACCCCTGATCTAGAGTCTTCATCCGCTTCTCCGTAGCCAGGTTGCTCAGCCAACAGTTGGAGGAGCGATACCCAGACTTCCCTCTTCCTATACACTTCCTCCTGCTCATCTCTGAGGATCCCGAGGCGTTCCCAGGCCAGCCAGGCAACATAGTCGCTCCAGCATGTCCTGGATCTCCTCCCAGTGGGTCATGAGCCAAACACCTCCTGTGGGAGGCGTCCAGGGGGCATTCGATGTAAATGCCCAAGCCACCTCAACTAACTCCTCTCGATATGAAGGAGCAATGGCTCTACTCTGAGCTCCCAGGTGACAGAGCTCCTCACCTTATCTCTTAGTGAGCGCCCTGCCGCCCTAGGGAGAAAGCTAATTTCCGCTGCTTGTATCCAAGATCGCGTTCTTTTGGTTATGACCCAAAGTTCATAACCATAGGTGTGAGTAGGATCTAGAATGTTTTCAAAGGAATTTCCTACAGAGTCTCCATCTACTTTTCACATTTAGCCCCTTATTAATTATTCTGTATATAATCAACAGTTGTTTATCCAATCTGATTTTGTCTTTTGTGTTCCGTGTGCATCAAAACAGCTGGAAAAAATGAGGGAAGAAAAGACAAATCTGGCCAAAGAGTGTGAACAGCTGAGGTTGAGTCTGCAGCAGCAGAGGGAACATAATGAGGCTGTCTCCACAAGTTCTCCAGACACGACAAGAAGGTTGGACATCACTGGAACTCACTCATTCTATATTTATTTATAATGACACATGTTTGTTTTTATTCGACTTTCTTCTAGCATTCTGGAGCTCCGGCAGAATGTTGGACGTGTCCTTGTGACCCTGGTCCCTGGACTTGATCTTAGTCAAGTCAATTTTGAGTGCAGTGTAATCGATGAGATCTTAGAACAGTATCTGTGTGGTCAGGAGGACAGCATCTAGAGAGCAAGTTAGACCATCTCACTGTCCACTAGACTCCAGTGCTGAATATATTTGGTACCAATGAGGAGGGATGCTGCACATTTGATTTATAAATAAATACTATCCTACATTTTTATTTTTTACAGTAATGTGCCATGTGATTTGCGGTATGTCCTGAAGTCTTAACATTTAATGCAATTTAAAAATGATAGGCCGGTGTACCCCAATTTTTTTTTCGCCACGGACTGGTTAAATCGTTAAGTTGTGGCAGATAAATACCCCTTAAATATGTAATTTCTGTAATGTTCTGAAATGTTTTTCTACCTATAAAATCTTCTTACACAAATTTACTGAAAATGGGCACAACAAGAATTTCTCATGTGCACACAGCCTATAACTAGTTTATTTTTTTTTTCTCTTGTCTAAAATATCGTTGCATTATTGTTGATGGAATGCTAGCCTTTCCATTGTCACGTTCTTCTTCTCTTCTTGATATGCTTTAAAATCTGCCTTGCAAAACTGGTATCCAAATGATATAATTGGTTTGCATCATAATTATACTTCTGTCTTTTCAAACCAACTCCAACTTTAGACCCAGTAGTGGGGAGTGAAAAGGTTTACATAAGCCTGGTCTGTGATGTAAACTGACTGATCTGCGTAAACCATATCTGTGCTTCATTGTGTTTCTTGGAATGAGATTAGGGTTAGCAGGGAGTAGCTGTTGGCAGACTATGTTGTTGATTGTGGCAGGTGTAAGGAGCAAATAAGGGGTGGAGTCATTTACAAGGCAAAAAGAAAGGTCACCTCAGCAAGGCAAATGAAATAGAGTTGGAATTGGTCTGTGTGTGTGTGTGTGTTATTGTGTTTCTTGGGTGAAGGGAAAAATGTTTACTCTTGGCTTTACTTTATATTTAGGAGAATATATATATATATATATATTTATTTATCCTCGTGTGAAAATGTCTTGATAAGTCTTTGGTCACAACACCAGGAATGGTGTTTCTTCCCTCAGGGACTGACCCATTCTTGACTAGGAGGGCTCAGTTAATTTTATACATCCCGTGTTTTTATAAGATGGTTAAAAACTACAAAAAAATAATCATCAGAAAACATTAGACATAAATGTTTCTATAAATGTATTTTAAATTGCAATTTTCTTTCCACACATACATTTATATATATCTAAGGGAAAATTATATATATTTATAAGGGAAAATGTTTGCTCTTGGTTTACTCTTGGACACCTCAGCAAGGCACATGGAATAGAGTTGGAATTGGTCTGTGTTGTGGTTATACTTCTGTGTGTGTGTTATTGTGTTTCTTGGGTGAAGGGAAAAATGTTTACTCTTGGCTTTACTTTATATTTATGAGAATATATATATTTTTTTATATATAAAAAATCAAGAAAATGTCTTTGTCTTTGTAAGTCTTTGGGAAGTCAAAGACACAACACCAGGAATGGTGTTTTTTCCCTGCACAGAGGGACTGACCCATTCCTTGATCAGGAGGGCTCAGCTAATTTCATCCATCCAATGTTTTTACAAGATGACAAAAGAATAATACAAATAATCAGCAGAGAACATTAGACATAAATGTGTCTATAAATGTTTTTGAATTTGCAATTTTCTGTTCCCCATACACATATTTTTTAAGGAAGTCTTTGGTATTTACAGTTGGAAATACTGTTATAATGTTTTTACAGTAAATATTAGCAAATAAACTGGACCTAAAATTACTTTAGCTCTTTATCTATTGATATTTAACGTTTTTCTTTTCAGGTATTTTACTCCTAGTCTTTCTATTGGCTTGTCCCTTTTTTCTGGGGTTGCCACAGCTTAATTAACAGTTTCCATTTCAACCTGTTCTCTCACCTACCTCCATGTCCTCTGTCACTGTATCCATCAATTTCCTCTTTGTCTCCTACGTACATGGTAGCTCCATCTCTAGGACCATTCTACAAATGTCCAAAACCATCACAATCCAGCTTCAGAGAATATAGGACCCTACTTTCTGTCGCAACCAATTATATGATGCTTGTTTGATGGATGACTCCTAATGACCCTAATTATCCCTAATGGGTTAGGGTCAGGGGTCAATTCAATTAGGTTATTTTGGGACACGTCTCCTCCTCCTACACAGACCAGATATGTTCGATTCGATTAAGAGTTGAAAAAAACATGGAGTCTGAACTTCCTGTCTTTTAGCAATTCACTGGCGGCTGCATTACCACTGGGGAACAGTGGAGTGGTGAGATTACAAGGAGCAGAGGTGGAGAAGGTGGAGGAGTTAAGATACTTAGGCTCAACTGTTCAGAGCAGTGGAGATTGTGGAAGAGGGGTGAAGAATAGAGTACAGGAAGGATGGAACAACTGGAGAAAGGTCTCAGGAGTGATTTGTGATAGAAGAGAGTCAGCTAAGGTGAAGGGAAAGGTTTACAGGACAGTGGTGAGACCAGCCATGATGAATGGACTAGGGACACTAGAAGACAAGAGGCAGAGCTGGAGGTGGATTAGTTAAAGATGCTGAGATTTTCTTTGGGGGTGGAAAGGATGGACAGGAGAGAGAATAGGACACCACTGACTATGACCCTACTAATTACCTTATGTTTTTTTGCTTAATTGCTTTGTTTGTAAACATCAAAAGGTCAGGGGTTAGGTATGTGTTTGATCTAACTGAGACACACAGGCCTTTCTCATCAGCCAAAGTCATTTACATTTAGAAAGCTTTTTTAATGATTCTTAATGAATGTTTTAACGCTGTATTGCTGTTGAATTAAAGGTGGAAATAAAAAATAAAACTATGTTAAAGAGAGAATGAATAAATGTCTTCAATAGGTTAAAGAATAAATAGAAAACAGTTAGAGTTTTTTCTCTTCTTGGAATAAATAGAAAACAGTTAAACTAAAGTTTTTTTTCTCTTCTTGCAAGAAATAAAAAACAGTTTTTCTCTTCTTGGAATAAGTAGAAAAAAGAGTTAAAGTTTTTTTTTCTTACAATAAATAGAAAAGAGCTAAACTAACTTTTTTCTCTTGTTAGTAAAAAGAAGTTTTTAAAGAAAACTCTATTTTGTAACACTAAACTTTGAGGGAAAAAGCTTTCAGTAGGTTAAACTAAAGTCATTTTCTCTTTATGGAATAACGAGTGTTTGAAGAAACTCTACTTTGTAA
Source organism: Paraplagusia blochii (assembly GCA_016785265.1). Lineage (NCBI taxonomy): Eukaryota > Metazoa > Chordata > Actinopteri > Pleuronectiformes > Cynoglossidae > Paraplagusia > Paraplagusia blochii. The sequence goes on along the minus strand of JAFBJS010008950.1, from coordinate 165,414 downwards.
CACTAAACGTTAAGTTTCTTATACGTTTTGTATGTAGAGTGAACAGGGTGTGTTTTTTTCTTTACTGAGAATGAAAGAACTTTGAGAATGGGTTAAAATAAAGTAACATTTCACACTTTACACAAGTTTTTCACCACTTGATGTCCTGCTGATCCGCTGTTCTTATCAGATCACACACCCCCCCACACACACACACCTTTCTCATCAGCGATGTCGGCAAAGTCTTGAAGTTCTGCTCTCAATCTTGAAGACAGTTAGAAACTTTTTTTTTGTGAATCTTACTGAATGTTGTAACGTGTTGAATTATAGTAGAATTAAAGTAGAAATAATAAAATTATGTTTAAAGAGGGAATGAAAAAATGTTTTCAGTAGGTTAAACTAAAGTTTTATATCTTCTTGGAATAACGTGGGTTAAAAATAACTCTACTTTGCAACACTGAACGTTGATTGTGTAAGACGTTTGTGTGTAGAGTGTAACGTGTTTTTTTAAATTATTTTATTTTATTTACTGTGAGAGAAAGAACTTTGAGTTCTTTCTCACAGCTCGATGTCCTGCAACTTGTGTAAAGTGTAAAATGTTACTTTACTTTAACCAATTCTCAAAGTTCTTTCTCTCACAGTAAAGAAAAAACACAAGACCACATTCACTTCATACAAACGTACAACTCACCGTTTAGTGTTACAAAGTAGAGTTAAGTTGGGTTTTTTTTACCCTTGTTTTTCCAAGAAAAAGAAGAAAAAAACCTTATTGTGTTTAACTAAATTCATCTTCATACATCATTTTATTCTTCTTCAGTTTTACTATTTCTACCTTTATAATTATACTTTATCTCATTTCTACATTCTGCGATCATTCAAAACACTGCTGTAACATTCAGTAAAATTCAATAACAAAAGTTTCTAAATGTTTTTAAGAGGGAGAGAGGACTAGTAACTAATAATTAATAAATTTAACCATGTTTGCACTATGACTAAATGATTTTAATCATTCAAAATTCCTGATGCCAAAATATATTTTAGTATATTTAGTATATCAATATATTCTGGCATCAGGAGTTTTTATTTATTCATTAATTTATTAATCATTTATGCAGCTCGCAATTTATTAGTAACTACTATGTACTACATACTAGTTACGGCTCTTAGCCTTAGAATATTGTATTCAGTAAATGACTATTGTTTTTTACAAACGAGTATTGCTGCCCCACTTGAAAAAAAAATGGGCTCAGTATCATGTTATTTCGCGATAAATTTCTACGTAATTACGTTGATGGATTAAATGTTTAACTGAAGTCCACTTGTTAGGATATGGATGATTCAGTTATATTGTAATTGTAATTTGTATGTTATGCTTGTTTTGAGGCACGGTGAGATTTTACAACTTTTACTGGGCTCAGTGGATGAGATTTTTATTATGTGGGGACAGATTTTTTAAAACGCATGGAGTTGAACTGAACGTGTGGTTGAGTGTTGTTTTCATAAACCACATTACCCACAATGCACTACTTGGTAGGTTTGACGGGAGTGACCGTGTACTCTGGTCAGAGTTCTAGTTAAGTTTCTGCGTAAACCCAGGCTGAGCGTTTGTGTGTCTTTACTAACTACGCGTTACGACACAACACGGAAGGAAGAACGAATATGACTCTCTGGAGGTGGCGACATACTATCACGAAATAACGTAAAACTTATCACGGAACAGTGTGGCAGCAGACGCATTCGTACGTTTGTTATCATTTTTGTAAAGCCATTGAGTGTCATCGAGATTACCCACAATTCCGCGGGAATAGAAAGGAAGCCGATCATAGGGGTGGCACCCAGTTCGAGTTCCGTACGGACCGAGCGATGGCGGTTTCAAGCCGCGGAGTTTTCTACAGCACAGTGAGTCCTGTTAATTTACTTAATTTTGTAACTTGGTATTTTCTGGAAACGTAACTGAATGAAGCGCTCTGTAAAAAAAGAAAAAAAAACATAGTCACATTTTCATATACAACAGTACGATACTAACTGAAGAAAACGTTGTTTACTATTAGTTCCGAGTTTTATTTTAGGTATTTTTGTTTTTGTCTTTCAAAAAATATAATATTTATTTTTAAAGTTATGGTGAATGACACAATATGGGCTATTTGTAATAACTAAAATCTGAATCTTTATTGAATGTCTAAAAGTCAAAGATATTTAAGAATAATTACCTAAAAATGTCACATTCGCAGCTTTCTCCTAAGTATCTTCATTCGAACTCAACCAGCCACACCTCTCCATTCAGTGCCATCGCTGAACTTGTTGGTAAGTCAATGCCACTTTGGTTTCGTTTTTTAAGAAAACAAAACTGATGGGTTTGACTACAGGATTTAATTAATTACTGATGTTGTAAAGACTAGTTTTCATATGTCAAATAAACGTGAGTTACACACACTTTCTACCACAGTGACTTTATCAAAACCAATATAAAATGTGTTCTTAAATCATTCTAATAAATGTGCACAATGTTTTGATTTTAAAATAAATGCATTTTAGACTACTAAGTGTCTGAAAGTCAGTCTAAGATTTGGTTTGTTATACTTAACACATAATGCTTCAACAAGGAGTCACTGACTGTTTTCTTTTAATATTAGCTTTATATTTTATTAGTGAATGTTTTGGACTTGTTTTTCTAGTTCCATTAGTCACCCAGGTCAGGTTGTACTTAAGTCTTAAGCTGGACCTATTGCATGAAGAACAATTAGAGTGACTTGCGAACATGAACCAGATTTGTTATTTCCTCTTATAATTAAACAGAAGATACCACAGTAAATTTTGGCAGATGTTTTTATGTGTAACAACTTACACTTTAAGGGGAAAGGATATTGGAGGGGGCTTTAGTCATAGGTTGCTTATTGGCAAAAGCATGTTATGGCAACCATGTTTGCAAACAGTGCCATGCTCACCATTGCCTCACCCTTGTGTGAAAGAAATTGTTAGGTTTTATATATACTTCCATCTTAAAACCCACCTCCTATTAAAAATTTTTATCTGCCCAGAGACACCACATAGAGACGCATAACACCTAATGGTTTATAGTTATTGCATTAGGTATTGCACCATAGGGGGGGCTTGCAATTTCAGGGTGCAATCAAACTGGAAACATCCTTCTGCGCCATGCAATTGCTGATCTTTTGCTGACCCCATTCCCGACAGCCATGTCGGATGCACAAATGTCTTGAGATATTAATTTTGAATCGCTGTCCGTGGACAATACATTAGATATAATACATATTAAGTGTCTCTACGAACGTGTCTCCCTTTTCCAAGACAATGCCTACGATCCAGATGTCAAAGCCAAACAGATTTGGATTGATAAGACTGTGGTAAATGGACAAGAGTGCCTCAGTTTCATGGACAATGGAAATGGACTTACAGTTGAAACTATGCAGAAGATGCTCAGGTAAAGAGAATTTTGTATATGTGTGTGAAAAAAACTTAAATATATATATATATATTATATATATTATATAAAAATATATAAATGACTGTGTGTGTGGATGCTCTCATTAAACTGTTGATAATAATTGTCCCGTTTTGATTCATGGCTAACAGTATTATTTTTTATTCCTTCTACCAGCTTTGGTTACAGTGATAAGGTGGCAAAGGGTGGTGTGAAACCAATTGGTCACTATGGCAATGGTTTCAAGTCTGGATCTATGCGTCTTGGCAAAGATGCCATTGTGATTTCCAAGTCAAAGAGCACCTCCTGTGTTGGAATGCTGTCCCAGTCCTACCTGGAAAGCATCAATGCTGAGCAAATAATTATCCCTATTGTCTGCTTTGAACAGACGGGGCCAAACAAACATATCCGATCTACCTCCTATTCCATGTGCACATCTTATACTGTACAAACAAATTAAATTTTCATGTACTTGTTAGATTCACTGACATGTTTTGTTCTGTAACTCTAACAATGAAAGTCTTTGATCATGTTTTTAGTTTTATTTTTTATTGCATTCCAAGCCTTTTTCCTTAACCGTACCTGTACTAGTTGTACCCTGTCTCTTATACACATCTCAGTGGTGTGAAACCAATTGGTCACTATGGCAATGGTTTCAAGTCTGGATCTATGCGTCTTGGCAAAGATGCCATTGTGATTTCCAAGTCAAAGAGCACCTCCTGTGTTGGAATGCTGTCCCAGTCCTACCTGGAAAGCATCAATGCTGAGCAAATAATTATCCCTATTGTCTGCTTTGAACAGACGGGGCCAAACAAACATATCCGATCTACCTCCTATTCCATGTGCACATCTCGTACTGTACAAGCAAATCTTTGATCATGTTATACGTTTATTTTTATTGCATTCCAAGCCTTTTTCCTTAACCATACCTGTACTAGTTGTACCTGAGGAGCACAAAGTCAGCCTGGATGACATCTTGAAGTATTCTCCTTTCAATACTCAGGAAGAGCTCCTCACAGAGCTCAAACACATTCCTCCCTCCTGGTCTTCAAATCAAACAGGAACAAGAATACTCATCTGGAATCTCCGCCGGTTTGTACATTTACAATTTTTTATTTTTTTTTTTCACTTTTTATATTTTTTGTAGAAATATTTATATATAAAAAAAACGTTATAAAATATAAATATTTTCTGTATATATTTCAGTACACATCTTAATATATGAAATAGAGTATCTAGACTCTAGTTTATAGTCTCCAGAGTTCCCCCCTCAGAACCCCATGGCCGTAAACTGGACTCAGGACTTCGCCTCCAAATCATGGCCCAACTCTCCTAGTATCCTATAGTCTGTGCTCTCGACCCAGAGTTCACCTTCGCCTTTTGACGCTGCAAGGACTTTACAGAGGCTTTGTGTAGAAAAACCTGTGTAGATAAATTGAATTTGATTTTCTTCTTGCTGCCAAGTCTGTCCATCCTGGGTGAGGATTCTCTCCACTATCACCCTGAGGTTTCTTCCTTCTCTCTCTCTCTCTATATATATATAAATATATATATATATATACACATTATCTAGACATCAAGATATATTGATCTGTTTTTACAGAACGACCTCTGGAGAGCTGGAGTTTGATTTTGAGAGGGACCGTTACGACTTCAGACTCCCATCAGATGTCTATGAAGTGACAAGCAACGCGTCTTCATCCTCAACTACAGTTTTGACATACGTCCCTGACAGTGTTTACTCACTGCGGGTAAAGGAAGCACTTTTATGTGAAGTCTTTTTTTTTTTTATCAAAACCTACAGTAGGATAATTTTTTTTGTTATTTAAACATTAGTGCTTTGCTATTTTATCTAGTCTTTATATTGTGAGGTTATGGTATTGTTGGAGATTTCCTACAACAATAAGGATTCAGAGTGAGGTTATCCTTGTGATGCTCTGCTAAGGGAATAGAGAGTTGTACAGATTACAACCGCGTCTCCACTCAACTCCCTGTGTCTCTCCCCGTGCCACTTCATTTTATTTCTTTACTGCATGGGGTTACAAGCCCCTCACATATTTCCCACAATACAAACATAGTAAATTCTTAGGATACAAAGTGTGATGTGGTGATGGTTAATTGGCTAATAAAACATCAGGTGACAGGTGGTATTTATGACTCCAAACACGGTAAATTCTTCAGATTTACTGATCTGAAACTTACTTCCCAAATCAGAGTGTCCTCATCTTTCTGTCCGCTCTAGCTTGACAGAAAAGGAATCTAATTTATGACAGAGGTTCTCCCATGACCTCTTTACACCGACCTCTGTGACCTCTCCAATGCATTAGTTACATCTTAGAATGAAACAACTTGGATGATTAAAAACAGTGTGATAGGTAACTGGATATCTATAGACAGGATGTCTATCTATCTAAAGTAAAATATCACAATATGTAATCATGAACATCTTCACAAACCTAGAAAGAAAGAATGTAAGTGAATAAACAGAGTTCAGAACATATTTTACAATAAAAAACTTTTAACAGGTATGTTTTTGAAATGTAAGACGGATAGTTGTAGCTTCATCAGTAATGGCATGCATCCATAATCCGCTGAAATAATACTTAATAAAACCTAGGAAGATACCATATAATTTTTGCTTAAAGTTAATTATTCTTAAGCTGTAAAAAATAGTTTTGATATTTAGGAGTGTGTAGACATCCTGTCCAATCATGAATTAACAAGGTAGAAATTCTTTTTATTGGACAAGCTTTGTTTATTGTAAAGTTTCTTATTATTAGTCATTGTTCCTTTAACCCAGATTGTTTTTTTTTATTTAATTTTGTGCAGGCCTACTGTAGCATTTTGTACTTGAAACCACGGATGCAAATCATCATCCGCGGACAAAATGTGAAATCTCAGCTCATCTCCAAGAGTCTGGCCAGCAGGAGAAAGGACTCTTACAAGCCAAATTTTTTGGTATTATTACACCTATTGAGATATTTACCATAATGTTTGTTTTTCTAATCTTATAACGGTATTTTCTTAAATGTTCTTACAGAAAAACAAACCCATTCCAATCACCTTTGGTTTCAACACACAAAATAAAGACCAGTTTGGCGTCATGATGTACCATAAAAATCGTCTAATCAAAGCTTACGAACGTGTGGGCTGCCAGAATAAGGTAGGGTTCTGCATTTATTGATTTAACAACAAAGTTTTTATGTCATTTTTCTCTCGTACATCCCTCAAACAGGCGGGTGGAGTTGGAGCTAGGGTCATTGGGATAATAGAGTGTGACTTTCTCGAGCCTACCCACAATAAACAGAGCTTCAATGATACAGAAAATTACAGGTGAGAGGATTTTTTTTTGTTTCTTCCATCTGACATTGACATTTTTTAATATTGCACAAATCTATAAAATCTTTGTTTTTGGCTTAGAAAAACCATGAACAGTTTGGGGGTAAAGTTGGAGGAGTACTGGAAGGAAATGCGCTACATAAAAATGGATCAAAAAAGCATCACTCCTTTGGGGGAAACCATGTCTGTATATTTCTGAACATTTACCCACAGAGACACATAAAAACTGAACGACATATCAATTATTTATTAACTCTCTTGTGTTTGTCCAAAGGAAACCAGATCAAAGGTGGGTGCAGTGTGATACTTGTTTAAAATGGAGAAAACTGCCCGATGGTATTGAAAACAGCAAGCTACCAGACAAATGGTTCTGTCATATGAACCCTGATCCTCAGTTTAGGTAAGAAGTTTAAGTTCACCATTTAATTTATGTAAAACATCATTTACTTGGGTGTGCTGTCAGAGGGACACATGGGTTCAAAGTAAGTCCAGGTTAAGGGAAGCTCAGAGCTTTTGATTGTCGTGGTGATAGATAGAAGGCAAGATGAGGTTGGGCAGGATGAAGCTGTTTGCAGATGAGATTGTTGCCGCAGCGAGTCAACACTTTCCATCTCACGGGCCCTGATAGATCCAGTCTGGAAATCATGTTGTTTTCTAACATTTTTGATTTGGCCAAAGTTTTACCCTGGATGCCCTTCCTGACACAACCCTCACCATTTATTTAGGCTTGGGACCAACAAAAAAAAAAAAACACTGGCTTGTGCCCTCTAGTGGCTGGTTTATTCATGGAATAGAGAAGGAATAGAAATACCAAAATTCTACCATTCAGAAGTAAATCACAAAAGCAATGAAGGGACGTCGTAACAATGACAAAGTTGATGGTGAAGTTGTAAAAGACCATAGGAGAACTATAAACAGAGCTTAAGTGGTCTCCACTAAGAGATGGGCTAGGAGTGGTAGAAATGAAAATGGGGAGATGACCAGAATATACTTGTTTTTTGTTTTTTTTCCTCAATTTCAACTTTTCTCAAGGCACTTTACAAACAAGCATGCATGAAAACAAGACTAAGAAAGAATATATAGAGATACCGCCTGCCCTTATACACCCTATAAAAAACAGTATTACCTATTGTTCTTCTCCAGGAGCTGTGATGTAGAAGAAGAGCCGGAGGATTCTGACCATGATGAACCTTCATACTCCAAGACCTACAAACAACAGTGAGTCACAGCTCAGCAAGGTTCATAAGAATTCTATGTAACCCTGTATTTACTCAAATCATAAACTGAGTTTGTTTTTTGCATCAGGGAAAAAGAAGATAAAAAGAAACAAAAGTTGATGGTGCGTATTGATAATTCAAGTTTCTTTTACTTTTACTTTTGTAGACTTTGTGAAAATCTTGATTCTCTCTCCCCTCCTTCACTCTTTGAATAAAAACATCTTAATTTATAGAGGGATTTTCCACAAAATTGTTCATATTGTAGTAGAGTGGTAAAACAAGGAGACAGCTTTTTTATTGTGTATGAATAAAAGTAGGAACAGGTTTTCCAGTCAGAATTAAGAGGTGTCGTACCTTTTCATAATTTGAAATATTGTTTTATCAAACTTAATAATAAGGAGTTCAATTGTAAAATACATGGGTCTATAGACAGACTTTTGAAGGAGGATATAGTGCCTGAGATGCGGATGACCAGAGGCACGGAGTTCCAGAGGGTGGGGGCGGCAATAGCGAAGGCTCTGTCACCAATTTGGTTTTAGTGGTGAGTTTAGAAGGTTGGCGTCAGCAGAGCGTAGTCCTTGTGTGGGGGTGTAGCAGTGTAGGAGGGACAGGTATGGGGGTGAGAGGTTGTTGTAGGCCTCCCAAACTTCAGTCCCGTGAAGTTTACGGAGTAAGGGGGTGATGTGTTCTCTCGAGGGTAAGGGAGCGGGAGGGGAGTGAGCAGCCGGGCAGCGGAGTTTTGAATTTATTGGGGGGAAGCCATACAGGATACTGTTGCAGTAGTGAATTAATGTCTCTGCTGCTGGGGTGGAAAGGGCAGATCGCAGGCGTGCAATATTGCGTAGATGGAAAAAAGGATGTTTTAGTGAAGTGGTTAATGTGGGATATGAAGGACAATGCAGGGTCAATGTAAATTCCATGAGGGTGGAGGGAGTGACGGAGTGAGAAGATTGGGCCAAAGATGATGATTTCAGTTTTATTGCTGTTAAGTTTAAGGAAATTGTGGTTCACTCAGGTTTTAAGGTCGGTCAGAGAGCGGGTGAGAGTGGAGATGATGTGACCGAGCGAAAGAATATACAGGATGAAGAGAACGGGGCTGAGGACTGAACCTTGAGGAACTCCATGTGCAACGGGCGGGATGTGAGATTTATGTTGATTGATGCTGATATAGTGGAATCTATCAGATAGGTAAGATTTGAACCAGGAGAGGGCGCTGTTGGTGATGCCAGGTGATTCTAAACGGTTTAGAAGGATGCAGTGATTTACTGTGTCAAAAGCAGCACTGAGGTCAAGGAGAAGGAGAATGGTGAGGGAGCCGGAGTCAGCAGAAAGAAGGAGATGGTTTGAAGGAGAGCCGTTTTGGTGCTATGGTGAGTGCGAGAACCAGATTGGAATGTTTCGTATAGGTTATTTGAGAGGAGGTGGGTCTTAAGTTGAGTTGCAACGGATCTTTCCAGAAGTTTTGACAGGAATGGGAGTTTGGAGATGTGTTGAGGCCAGGTTTTTAGGGAGAGATGTTATGGCTGCAAGGGACCAGAGATTAGAGAAGAATTTATTATGTCTGTGATAGGGGGCGCAAGGGGGGTGAGGCTGTCCTTGACAAGTTGCGATGGGATGGGGTCCAGGGGAGAGGTAGATAATTTCATGGTAAAACTTAGTTGTGTTTCCTATTATTTTGTTATTGTTTTCTTAAATTTTATTGTGTCGTCTGAAAAGCTGTTGTTTAGGGACTCTCAAAGCCTTTTTCTTCTTCTCCCATCGGCTTGTCCCTTTTTCGACACAGCAAGTCAACATTTTCCATCTCCCCCGTCCTCTGTATCCTCAACTCTAACTCTAACTACCTCCATAAATCTTCCCTTTGTCTTCTTTGTCTTCATCTCCTCTTTGTCTCTCCTACCTGGTAGCTCCATCTCTAGGATCATTCTTATCCACTGTCCCTCCTCTGAACATGTCCAAACCATCTCAACGTGGCTTCTCTAGATTTTTCTCCAAACCTTTCTGTCTGTGTTGTCCTTCCTGTCTTTAATACCTATATATACCTATTAAAATCTTCATTTTTTAAGAGTTACTTAAGAGTTTTAAGAAGAAATCCTGTAGAATTGGATAAATGCAAAAAGGTCTGATTAGCTGATGTTTTCAGGAGGAGGAGCGAATTGCGATGCTCAATAGACAAACTGCTGCTCTTGAACGACAACACAAGAAATTGAAGCGGCAGCTGCGTCAAAGGGTAAACCATTTGTTCTGAAGACATATAAATTGGGGAATTTTGATATAAAAAGTCTACTCTATAATGTTTTTTTTTTTCATAGACCTCTTTAGCTCCCACTACACCATGTAGTACATTAAATCGTGATCCACTGCTGAGGGGCGCTGTGTCCACTCCAAAAATTCCTCTTAATGCAATGCAAATAGGTAAACAAAAATCAGCAAACATTGTTGTGTATATGTAAGATTTTGGAAATGTTTAAGTTGGATCTCTTTCCCATCTATTTAGCTGGCACTCCCTCCAGTGGTTCTCCAATTATTACGGGCGTTTTTTCCCTGGCAGAAGTCTCTTCCTCGAGGTATGGAATCAGAATGTCAACATTTCCACTGCCTTTCCATCACCTACTTTATCTTTGTAAAAATTATTACTAACGTTTACTAAGTTATTTTCTAACGTTGCAGCAGTAAAAGAACTCAGCCCAACACCCCACATGAAACCCCTAAGAGGCCACGAGTCGACACATTCAATCAAGATAAAGGATCGGCATCAGTTGTGGAGGACAAGATTGACACTGATGTGTCAACTAACAGTACAGCTGATCCCATACAAGGCCGCCCATTGAGTGAAGGTGACCAGTCCAGTATAAAAGCAGAGAATTTTGAGAATTTCCAAAACACCACAAAAGGTGGAGTCCAAACAGTTTATGCGTGCACCTCAACTCAAACAGTGCAGAATCAGGTTACTGCTGCTCCAAGACAATTTAGACAAAATATCGACGATGGTGCCAGAGCTGTCAAGACTGAATCTTCCTCTGCAAATGGACAGCAAAGTGAAAACGGATCTCTCTCCCTGTGCGATTCAGGAAGGAAACAGCAGGAGGAGCTACTGGAGCGCATTCGAACGACGACTCAGGAGAGAGATGCCTTTAAAGAAAAAGTGGAACAACTTACAGCACAAGTGCAAACCCTGCAGAAAGAAGTACTGGATTTGTCCAAAACTGCAGCAATTAAGAAATACAATCACCAGGCCTGCCAGACTGTGGAGACAGAGGACCCCGAGGACAGAGTGGACTATAAAAGTCTGCTACTGAAGGCCAACAAGGAAGTGGACAGACTAGTTAAGGAGAACAAGGATTTATTGGCAGCTGCAATGGAGAGTAACAGTGAAGATTATGCACAGAGCATTGACAATTTAATGCGGGATCTGGACCAGAAGACCAACGAGGGGGATGAGCTGCGCTCACAGGTCAGGTTGTCAGAGCGGTGGTTAACGTTCTGTGTTTACTTGAGTTTGTGTGAATTGAGGTGGGACAGAGACACGTTAAAAGTAAAAAAAAAAAATTAAATTGACCCACCCATACTATCATTTCACTGAAGGGTCGCATCAGCTTTCATTGTTCAATACAAACGAAAATACTTAAAAAAAATCTTTTTCCCATAGATACAGCATAAAACAACACTGTGGATTTTGAGGATTTACCATAATATATTGTCTTTTGTCTTCCATGTGCATCATAAAACAGCTGGAAAAAATGAGGGAAGAAAAGACAAATCTGGCCAAAGAGTGTGAAGAGCTGAGGTTGAGTCTGCAGCGGCAGAGGGAACATAATGAGGCTGTCTCCACAAGTGCTGCAGACACGACAAGAAGGTTGGAACTCACTCATTCTATATTAACTTCTGATGACACTTATGACAAATGTTGTTGTTTTTATTCGACTTTCTTCTAGCATTCTGGAGCTCCGGCAGAATGTTGGACGTATCCTTGTGACACTGGTCCCTGGACTTGATCTTAGTCAAGTCAATTTTGAGTGCAGTGTAATCGACGAGATCTTAGAACAGTATCTGTGTGGTCAGGAGGACAGCATCTAGAGAGCAAGCTGGACCATCTCACTGTCCACTAGACTCCAGTGCTGAATATATTTGGTACCAAACAGGAGGTATGATGCATTTGATTTATAAATAAATACTATTCTATATTTATATTTTTTTACAGTAATGTGCCATTGAATTGCGTCATGTCCTAAAGTCTTAGCAATTAATGGAATTTAAAGATGATGTTAATACAGTATAGGCCAGTGTCCCCCAAACTTTTTGTGCCACAAACTTGTTAAATGTCTCGTACTATTTTCACGGACCGGTCGTTAAGTTGTAAATTCAATTTTTAATTTAATTTAGTGTTCTGAAATATTTTCCTACCTATAAAATCTTCCTACCCGAATTAACTGTGCATGGGCACAAGGGTTTCTCAAGTCCACACAGCCTATAACTTTATTAGTTTATTGTTTTTTTATTCTCAAAAAAATATGTCCCAATCAAATATAGTTGCATTGTTGATGATGAAATCCTAGCCATTCTATTGTTAATTTATTTTATTGATATGCTTTGTAATCTGGCCTGCAAAACTAATATCCATTTGATATGGATTGGAATTGGTCTGTGTTGTGGTTATACTTTTATGTGTGCGTTATTGTGTTTCCCGGGTGAAGGGAAAAATATTTACTCATGGTTTTACTTTATATCAATGGTTCTCAACCTTGTCGGAGCTCCCGAACCCCACCAGTTTCGTAGGCACATTCACCGAACCCTACTGCAGTAGGGTTAGTCTGTGTGTCTCCGTGGCAGAAGCGAACTTTGAGACCAACTCACCGAACCCCTAGGGTTCGATCAAACCCAGGTTAAGAACCACTGATTTATATTTATAAGAATATATATATATATATATATATATATATATATAATTTATACTCATGTGTCTTGATAAGTCTTTGGGAAGTCAAAGACACAACACCAGGAATGGTGTTGTGTCTCCCCTGCACAGAGGGACGGTCAGGAGGACTCAGCTAATTTCATACATGTTTTTACAAGATGATCAAAAAAATAATAATAATCAGCAGGGAACATTAGACATAAATGTGTCTATGAATGTATTTGAATTTGCATTTTTCTGTTACACATATACATCTCTTTTTAAGGAAGTTTTTGGTCTTTTTTAGCTCAGAATATTAAGTCTTTTTACAGTTGGAATTACTGTTATCATTTTTTTTTTTACAATAAACATTTCCAAATAAACTGGATTGAAAATTACTTTAGCTCCTTATCTATTGTTAACAATTTCTCTCAGGTATTTTGCTCCTAGTCTTTCTTTCGGCTCGTCCCATCAAATTAACAGTTTCTATTTTAACCTGTTCTCTCACCTACCTCCATGTCCTCTGTCACTAGTTCCATCTCTAGAGTCATTCTACAAATGTATCCATTGTCCCTCCTCTGAATATGTCCAAAACAATCACAATCCAGCTTGTCTTCTGTCTTTATAACAGCACACCTTAACTCAGTTTTATTATTCTCATACTTGTCCTGCACCAATCTTAACATACTCGTCTGCCACTCCTGACTTATACAAAACCACAATTCCTCCCTGTCAATTTCAATATTGCTATGAAAATGTTAGGTGTAGAGCCCTATTCACCAAAGGAGGGCGCTGTTGATAAAGGAAAAAAAAATGTTTTTTTTCCAGCAATTGATTCAAAGAATGGGTTCACGTGAAGTGAATTCACTGTAAAATGAAACGCACCGTACAGAAAAGTTCTGCTGCATCACATCACACATTTAATAAGGTTCAAGTCAAAAATACATTTTTATAGATATTTTCCGTCTTGTTTGCTACATGGAATAAACACAGTCGTCGGGATGAAATATATACACTGAGCACAAAGACGCACACTGAATAAGACAAAACTGAGGAACGCGAGGGACGTCCATACGCATTTTCTTCTCATTGTGCACAAACAATCATGTTGTCAAGGCAGAGACGAGCCTCAGGGACAGAAGGATCTCTGTTAGCTCCATTAATCCTGGACGTGTAGACAACTCACTTAATTTGAAGGATAGAAAACGAGTTTTCATAGATGGATTACGTTGAAAGTGAGACAAATCAACATTGTGTTGCATTGTTTTGTTATGACGTCAATGTCACCAGAGATGGATTGTGTTGCTTCTCACTCTGTGACTTGACGGCAAATGATTCCTTGCTTGGTGTGGAGGCCACGCTGCAGGGTATGTGTAGGCATTCTTGCTCTTTCTGTCTCGCCTTATTGGGTCTATGATCTTATTTTGGAAGGAGAACATTTTGTGCTGTTTTAATGGAAAATACTCACTCCCTGATACTTCACTACATTGCAATTTAAGTCATCCTCCATGAAATGCTTCCAAATGTTCCAGAACCCAGACATTGAGGTGGTGTTAAAATCCTGCATGCTTAAAAAGGCAAGTGTGGAAACACAAGCAAGTTCTTATTTACACTGATGGTCAAACATAAACAACTGGGTTTTGGCAGCGTGTCCCTGTGCACTCCTGTGTCCTCTCCTTGCCTGTCCTTCGAGTGTGTCTTCAGCCGCTACACTTCACTGTGGCAGCGCTTTTAAGATGGCGTTCACTTCCTCAGCCACTGCTGTAAGAGCAAACTCAAACTGATCCTGAGAAAAAGTAAAAAAAATAAACATATTATAGACAGAAAGGAACACTGTGTCCAAGACAAGGAGACAATATAACAAGTGATTGTCATACCTTGGTGTGAACCAGACCAGGTCTCTGGTCTCTAATGTGCTCCAACGTGGCTGCGATGTCAATCTCCTTCACTCCTAACAAAAATAATCACTATTTAAAACAGTTTCATTAACATAAAAAAACAATTTCACTGTCTTGTCTTCTGGGGAGATTGCGCTCCGGAACATTCTTTTTTCGGACTTTTACTTTGAAAAATTGATAACATGGTTAAACTAAACATATGTGGAAGCACAGTCACGACGTTGGACACTGTGAATCTATACGTTTTATCCATTTATTGTTGCTCATTTGATACATTGTTGCAGAAAATTGGAGTTTCAGTTGTTGTCGATCATTTGGATTGGTTACAAAATCATAATAACGATTAATTGTGATTAATTGGGATGAGTAATTTACAGTTATCAGCTATCCGATTAACCAGATAAAAATATTTAATCAGTTTTCCCACCATAGTTGATACAATCACTAAGCCGACACACTGGTGCGCACAGTTGTGTGTTGCAATAGTAATAATTTAGGGAGGTTAACTATAGATACTGCACTGTAACAATACCCCAATAGTCTTAATAGTACTCCTTGACTTGAAGGACGTCATGTCTCACCTTTGGCCATGCGGTTCAGCACCATGTCAATGAGTATGTAGGTGCCAGTCCTGCTTGTGCCGTCACTGAGGAGATGAGAAGAACAGATTCACTGGAAATATACTTTCAGTTACTACATGTTTTTCTGTCGTTCCTTTGAGTATAATAGATACTATCGTTTAACATCGTCAAGAAGATACAGAAACCTTTTCATGATGGTAAATATCCATGAGACTACACTAATATCCAACTGTGCCATAGTGATCCATAAATTTCCTTCTGAACAGCTTTGTTAAACTCGGGAACGTGGGGATCTCATAAATTAGAAGACGTAAACTCAGGATGGAGTAACTGGAGGATGGTGTCAGGAGTGATCTGTGATGGAGGGGAGTCAGCTAAGGTGAAGGGAAAGGTTTACAGAACAGAGGTAAGACCAGCCTTGATGGATGGATTAGAGACACTAGGAATAGGTAGAAGACAGGAGACAGAGCTGGAGGTGGAAATATCCAACTGTGCCATAGTGATCCATAAATTTCCTTCTGAACAGCTTTGTTAAACTCGGGAACGTGGGGATCTCATAAATTAGAAGACGTAAACTCAGGATGGAGTAACTGGAGGATGGTGTCAGGAGTGATCTGTGATGGAGGAGAGTCAGCTAAGGTGAAGGGAAAGGTTTACAGAACAGAGGTGAGACCAGCCTTGATGGATGGATTAGAGACACTAGGAATAGGTAGAAGACAGGAGACAGAGCTGGAGGTGGAGGAGTTAAAGATGCTGAGATTCTCTTTAGGAGAGACAAGAATGGACAGGATCAGGAATTGGGTGATTAGAGGGACAACACAGCTAGAGAAGACAGATTGAGGTGGTTTGGACATGTTCAAAGCATGGACAGTGGATACATTAGTGGAAGAATGATCCTAGAGATGGCGCTACCAGGTAGGAGACAAAGAGGAGATTGATGGATGCAGTGAGGGAGGACATGGAGGTAGTTGGAGTCAGAGTAGAAGATACAGAGGACAGGGGGGACGGAAATTGTTGACTCGCTGTGACAACCCCTGTAAAAGGGACAAGCTGAAAGTAGAAGAAAAAGAAGACACTCCCATACGTCTCCAAGAAGAGGATATAAGCAGGAGATTCGGGGATGTTCATAGAGAGACTCATATTACCTGTTGCCTAACTTTATGCTGTACGTCTTTGCGTTGAACTCATCTGTTTGGTAGTGTCCACAGAGACGTCTACACGCTTCATCTCTACATCCCCAAACCCAAACAACCAAAGTGTCAGGTCCATTTCAGTTTACCTGCAGTGAACGATGATCGGGCAGGAACGACCACGGTAGCATTTATTCACCTTTCTGAAAAGCAAAGGAACAAGAGAGAGTAGAGAAACCACTGACAATAGCTGTAGTGCATACAGCTTAGTAGGATGGGTGAAAAATAAAAAGACATATATTGAATATAGTAATTGTAATGTGAAAATAAAGAGAAGCATGGAGTAGGCGGATATTTCATTCCAATACTCAAAAAACATAGCGATCCCATCACCCAATGTCCCTAATACTTTCCTGGTGCAGTTGGTATCATATTGGAACTTTTTCCAAGAACATTTTTTTTCTGTACTTATAAACATATCATTTTCTTTTAAAATGTCAGCGCTCCTCTTGATGCAGTGCGACTTATCTGCGACTTATACTCCAGTAAGCTAAGAAGCCACTTAGCAGCCGGGTGGAGTAATACTTCACTATACTGACAGTGGTGAGGAATACTAGGCTTCAATGTAATGTTATTGTGTGTATAAAGTCCCCCCACCAGTAAAATAAATAAATAAATGGTTTATTTAATGGTTGTAAATAAGTAAATAACCGTTGATGCCAAAAATCGCCCAACTGTTAAACTGTGTAACCCGTTGCGTTTTATAGTACGAAAAATGTAATGTCAGGGAACTGAGACTTGTTGAGACTTATTCAACAATGATTGAGTGTTCGTACGAGTTTAACGGCGCTACTCGGTTTAGGTGACACTTGTTCATAGTGTGAAAGGACAAGTGAAAAAGCTGCTAACTTTTTATTGAGATTTTAGAAGGCTTATATTTCATATACAGTCATGGAAAAAAATGATTAGACCACTCTGCTGTTTTCTTCAATTCCTTGTTCATCTTAATGCCTTGTTCCACTAAAGGTTTATCACCTGGGGGAAACAA
>JAFBJS010008950.1:113275-144683 GCA_016785265.1 Paraplagusia blochii | reverse complement strand
ATCCTGTCCATCCTTGTCTCTCCTAAAGAGAATCTCAGCATCTTTAACTCCTCCACCTCCAGCTCCGCCTCCTGTCTTCTTCTCTAATCCATCCATCATGGCTGGTCCCACAACTGTCCTGTAAACCCTCCCTTTCACTTCCTTAGCTGACTCTCTTCTATCACACTACGTCAATCATCGTCTGCGACAATCTTTACGCGTGATTGTAAAAGTCCTTACGATGCTGCTGGCGTTGACGTAGTCTTGTTTACCGGGATTGGCCTCGGTCTTTAGCTTCACCCGGGAGTGATCATCTGGGAGAGGAGACGTGGAATATTAATCAAATGAATAGATACATGAAACATAATATTTAACGATTCCTATTCATGCAAAAGTGATTTATTGGTGAGCTCACAGGGGAGACACTCAGCAACTCTGTTCTTGTCCAGGTTGACTGGGTTTTGAGCCACAGTGACTGAGCTGGGTTCAGCCTGGTAGGAACACAACGCCTCCCATTCCTTCTGAAGGCGATCCTTGTTACGCAGATGGTCCTCCATATAAGCCTGCGGTAGAAACATCGCGTTAAAGAACACTGTGTTTGTAAATACTGTTAATTAATAGACAGTAACCGAAAAAAAACTTGACCTTCCTCCTGTTTTCTTCAAATTCCTTGTTCATTTTAAGGCCTGTTTCCACTAAAGGTGCATTTGTTTGGACAAATATAATGATTACAACAAAAATAACTCATAATAGTTTCATTATAGAGCTGATATTTGGCCAGTTTTCAGTTTTCTTGATGATAATTTAAGTATCTGATTATTTATGTCATTATACTGACAATAACAGCACTTATAGGGATTTCATGAGTTCCCATTATTTTATTTTTCAGATGATAGACCTTTATTCTATGACAATAAAGGACTATTCTATTCTAAAAAAAAAAAAAAAACAATTTTGTTGTACCCCCCAAGGTGCAATGCCAATAAAGGACTATTCTATTCTATTCTATTCTATTCTATTCTATTCTATTCTATTCTATTCTGTTCTATTCTATTCTATTTAGTGGTAACAGATTTTAAAATGAACAAGAAATTGAAGAAAACGAGGATAGTCTGATCCTGACTATAAATGTTTTCATTGAGAAATGTGAACGTGAAACATTTTGAGAAACACAACTTGCAGGTAAAGAGAGTATCCTACAATTAAAGAGACCATGAATGCAACACTCACAGCCAATAGTTATCATGCTACCCACAATGCAACACTCTTTTGTCTGGAATGGCTAGCAGTTAGCTGCAACACATTCACCTCCCTTTAAATGCAGCAATTAAATTTCCATAAAACCCAGAGTTCTCTAGTGTCAACACTCACCAGTATCATGTGACCAGTAGAAATGTCCATGTTGGACTGGGCGGGCTCTTCACTCCAGGATGGGGTGGAGCTGTGGGTTGAGGATGGACTATGTTGGGGACCGTCACTAAATTGTGAAGAAACGCTACTGACGCGAGACGTGTCCGTCCCACGTCGACCCCCGGCACCTATGGCAGTGCCCGCCATGCTGCCGCTCCCTACCCCCACACAGTCCTGGCGACACAGGGAGGATTTGGACGCCATGTGCTGCCGACACAGCTCCTGAAGGGAAAGGAAGAACATGGAATGGTGAGGTTAGTTGTGGGACCTGCCATGATGGATGGATTAGAGACACTAGGAATAGACAGAAGACAGGAGACAGAGCTGGAGGTGGAGGAGTTAAAGATGCCGAGATTCTCTTTAGGAGAGACAAGGATGGACAGGATCAGGAATGAGGTGGTTGGAGGGACAACACAGACAGGAAGGTTTGGAGAAAAAGCTAGAGAAGACAGATTGCAGTTGGTTTGGACATGTTCAGAGGAGGGACAGTGGATACATGAATTGGAAAACACTGATTGGCTGTGGGAATCCTTGAAAAAGTCGACAGGAGAACGAATTTGCGTCTTTAACCAGTATATTAATTTTTACAAGAAATGTAACAAGAAGGATTACTTTAATTAAAAAAAATCTAAATCTCAGCTCTCGTCTTTCTTGTATAAATCCTTAACCTGCCAAATTATATAAAAATGAAGTGAATAGATAAAAATTTTATATCCTACCTGGTAATCAAAGTGGGTTTCAGTTCCTCCCTCTGGTCCCAACCCAATTTTTCCAGTTGCCACCTGCTGGGTGTAGTGCTTCATACACACCACGGCCATGACCAACACCAGAACACCACCCACAACGGCCATGCAAACGAGAGTGATGACCGTCCCACTGGAACCCTGCGAGACTCTGGTCACTTGAGGGAGACCCCGTGCATCTATCCTCTGAAACAGCCAGAAAAAAACATTTAAATATTATATATTATATATATTATATATGATAAGTATGTATATGTATTAATAAGCCGTATTTCCTGGAAGAAAGAATTTTCCCTTCAGGGATCAACAGTGTATTCCTGATTCTTATTCTGATTTCCAATCCAATGCCAGCAGCCTGTAACTGTGGGCAGGGCAGATTGGTGAATTGTGTTGCAGTGAATAGGAGCAAATAATGAGGTTAATGACACCTGTGGCTGTTGCTATGGTTTCCAGGATCAGAAGCCACAGCAGAGCAGGGGGGGAAGGGGGGGAGGGGGTGTAGGAGACCAAACACCATGGCAACAGTTGAAAAGTGGGCTGTCACACCGTGTCTCATATTCTTTCTGGTCACTTATCCTCCTCTCTCCCTGAGTGTGCAGCAACACTCTGGTGCCATGTTGAAACCCACACAAATGACAGCCGTGCTGCTCCGTAGGTTAGTCTGTAGTCTGGAGTCTGTAGGTTGGTCTGGAGTCTGTAGGATAGTCTGGAGGTTGGTCTGTGGTCTGTAGGTTTGTCTGGAGTCTGTATGTCAGTCTGGAGTCTGGAGGTTAGTCTGGAGGTTGGTCTGGAGTCTGGAGGTTGGTCTGGTGTCTGTAGGTTGGTCTGTGGTCTGTAGGTTAGTCTGGTGTCTGTAGGTTGGTCTGGAGTCTGTGGGTTGGTTGGTCTGGAGACTGTAGGTTGGTCTGTGGTCTGTAGGTTGGTCTGTGGTCTGTAGGTTAGTCTGGTGTCTGTAGGTTGGTCTGGAGTCTGTGGGTTGGTTGGTCTGGAGACTGTAGGTTGGTCTGGAGTCTGTAGGTTGGTCTGGCGTCTGTAGGTTAGTCTGGTGTCTGGAGGTTGGTCTGGGGTCTGTAGGTTGGTCTGGGGTCTGTAGGTTGGTCTGGAGTCTGTAGGTTAGTCTGGAGTCTGTAGGTTAGTCTGGAGTCCATAGGTTAGTCTGGAGTATGTAGGTTTGTCCAGGGTCTGTAGGTTAGTCTGGGGTCTGTAGGTTAGTCTGGAGTCTGTTGTTTAGTCTGGAGTCTGGAGGTTTGTCTGGAGTCTGTAGGTTGATCTGGAGTCTGTAGGTTGGTCTTGAGACTGTAGGTTGGTCTGGAGTCTGTAGGTTGATCTGGAGTCTGTAGGTTAGTCTGGAGTCTGTAGGTTAGTCTGGAATCTGTAGGTTAGTCTGGAATCTGTAGGTTAGTCTGGAGTCTGGAGGTTTGTCTGGAGTCTGTAGGTTGATCTGGAGTCCATAGGTTAGTCTGGAGTATGTAGGTTTGTCCAGGGTCTGTAGGTTAGTCTGGGGTCTGTAGGTTAGTCTGGAGTCTGTTGTTTAGTCTGGAGTCTGGAGGAGGTTGGTCTGGAGTCTGTAGGTTAGTCTGGAATCTGTAGGTTGGTCTGGAGTCTGTAGGTTTGTCTGAAGTCTGTAGGTTGGTCTGGAGACTGTAGGTTAGTCTGGAATCTGTAGGTTAGTCTGGAATCTGTAGGTTAGTCTGGAGTCTGTAGGTTAGTCTGGAATCTGTAGGTTGGTCTGGAGTCTGTAGGTTAGTCTGGAATCTGTAGGTTGGTCTGGAGTCTGTAGGTTAGTCTGGAATCTGTAGGTTGGTCTGGAGTCTGTAGGTTTGTCTGAAGTCTGTAGGTTGGTCTGGAGACTGTAGGTTAGTCTGGGGTCTGTAGGTTGGTCTGGAGTCTGTTGTGCAGCTGCTCAACTGCAGAATTCAAGTTACAATCAATGATTCATTGACCGACGTCTGGAAAGAAAAAATTCAATTCGACTTTTATCAAATCTACCTCCTGCACAAGTCCATCTCATGAATGACAGATTTGAGTGGAAATGGTTATGGAACACGGAGCAGCCGTTTTCCCTCTGTTGCCATGGGAACCACACCAAACACTCCTGAATCGTTCAGTTATGAAGGGAAATGTACTCGTAGGTTGTGTAAGTGTGTCGCATCTACCTCTCCCACGCCAGTCTGAAGAATCTTCAGGCCTGTCTGAGCCTCCAGGAAGGTCTTCTCAGATACTGTGGAGGAGAAAAAAAAAAAAAAACGTGTTTTTTTTTCCAGAGATATTTCAGGTTGGAACAGAATGTTGTGTCCTTGATGGTTCTGTGCTGCATGATCTTAGTCCGAAAGTGCGGAGTGAGGCTGAATAACATCGCTGTTGTTTTATTACAAAAAGCAAGCTGTAATTTGTTGTAAATAATAATAATAACATCAGAAAAAATAAGAAAAATTATACCTATTATTATCAATATATTATTTTTACTAAAATTTAAATTATATATATCCAGAAAATGTAAAAAAGTACAATTATATAATAACAAATAATAACAATAATAATAATAGTCATTATTATTATTATATGTTGTTTGATAATTAATTATATAATTATATAATTCTTATTGCAATATATTATTATTATTATTATTATTATTATTATTATTATTATAGACCTTTAACTGCCCCACTGTATGGGAATTTACAATTTGAGTGTTTGTAAGTCAAACAAGCTACCACATGAGGCGCTATTCAGTACGTTATTAAACCCCGGACCCTTTGCTCCAGAGGCAGGTGTGCTAACCGCTGCTCCCCAAAACCACAAATCACACCCAATAAAACACCACAAACACTGGACATTGGTTGGAAATTGTAAGAAAACAGCACAACAGCGCCCCCTGCAGTATTGCCGTGTTTTCTAGTCCTCACCAGCCTTAGCAGCCACATCTGCAGCCGTCATGTTGTGTTCGTTCTGGCGAAGGCGGAAGGTGAGGGCTGGGCCCACCACACTGTAAACACACACGTACACGTAATTATTCAGAAGTGGGGACGACCATTTTGATAAAGATGAAAAATATGCCCGTTTTAAAATAAACTGAATTATTCATAAACTTTTTGACAAAGTCAGTTTTGCTGGTGACAGGGTTTTTCACCTGAGGTTGATGAAGCTGGTGGTTGTCAGGTGACACTTCTCAGCCAGCAGATCCAACAGCTTAAACCCTTCATTCAGAGTCAGGGAACTGACAACAACAACAAAACAGAGTTGTTAACGGCATCAAAATGTTAAAACAAAGATTTTTCTCCACCATTTTATTTTTTTGTGTGTAGACGCTGACCTGTGATTGGTGAATATGTAACCGTACTCCTCTTTAGACCCGGTACCCTCCACCAACGGCAGCTCGTGCTCCTTCAAAACAGCTTCTGCGGGGGCGGCCTGGGGAGGCTGGGGGGCTGAGGGTGGAGTGATGGTGCCTTTAACTGGGGCTGTTGCTGGGACTGAATCAGGGGAGGGTGGAGGAGAGGCAGCAGGAGGGACAGGAGCCGGCCTCTGTGGCTTACTTGAACCTCCATCTGTTTTCACCAGCTGCATCTATGAATTAATTTCAAAGCAGACTTGTTGTAGTTGCCTTTTAAAGATGGGCGTCATTTGTAAACACAGCTGAGCGCAGGACGCTGTCTCACCTCCTTCAGGGTGAGGAGGTCTTCCTCCATCGGGTCTGTGGAAATGCAAGACGATTGGTATTTTTTTGGTGAGAAAATTAAATTTCAACATGATGTTGGACAATCCAGGTGATTGTCCAATGGATCAGAACCTGTGTACCTGTTTGATCTTGGGCCTGCAGCAGTTCTAATATCAGGCCCAGTTCGTAGAGCTGCTGCTGAGTGAGGTCTCTGGGGTCCACCCTGTATCTCTGCAGAACTCCTGAAATCCTCTGGAGCAAGTCTTCTGAACACAGTCAACGCTCATTAGATGTAGAACAAACATCAATATCTATCTATCTATCTATCTATCTATCTATCTATCTATCTATCTATCTATCTATCTATCTATCTACCTACCAATCTATCTATCTACCTATCTACCTACCAATCTATCTATCTATCTATCTATCTACCTACCTACCTACCAATCTATCTATCTATCTATCTATCTAATAAAGAGAAAAAATAACAATCCATTCATTTTTTTTTCCATCTTACCATTGCTATTTGACAGTGAGCTGTAGTCCTGAACAACCTTCTTGTTCTGCAGCATCTGCTGTCTGCCTGCAGCTCCAAGTCTCTCCTCTAGGGTGTAGTCCTTAAAATAGTCTACTGGAATCTGCATCACCATGTCCCCATAATAAGGCAGATCTAGTTTGTGAACGAAGAAGAGCGAATGATTGTTACACCACTTGACATATTCCCATAAAGATGTGTGTGTGTGTGTGTGTGTGTGTGTGTGTGTGTGTGTGTCCTGCCTCACCTGCAGCCACTATGGCTGGCGGTCCTCTGTGTCGATACGAGGGCTGCTCAGATGTCAGGTACAGAGACAAGGCTTTCTGTATCAGCTGTTTGTCACGCTCATGCTCCCTCTGATTGGCCTGGGATCTTAAGTAGGGACGGCCGTAGGTTCCTCCCACACCAATCAGAGATCGCTCTACTTCATCCTGGAACCTGTGCTGTTTGCACAAAAAAAAAATCACGTCACCAATTCTTTCATCCATTCAGGGTTCGATTCCCTGTCATTTATTTTCACTGGAATTGTTGTCATGTGACTGAATTCAACCTGGGGGTAGGCATATGGGTCCAGGGGGGCCGTCTGCAGGAGAATCTGTGACTGAGGCTCAGTTATGTAGTCCAAATAGTTGCTGCTCTGATGAGGTGTAGACCCTGTCTTTGAGCTGTGGTAACTGGGGACGTGCTGTTTAGAACTGGTAAAAAAAAAAAGACAAAGAGGAGCCGAGATGTTACCAGAAGAAAAAAAACCCAGAAAATGTACTCATTAATTCCTTCTTTTATCTTCCAGGTCACGAAAGGCAGACAATGTGAACAGTCAGTGCTGAACAGTAATTGGACCATTCACGCCCATGGTAAGAATCTTAATTAGTCCAACCAAATATCTCTGCTTCATCTTGAATGTTCTAGTACATGGGTGACAAACCCAGGCCGGCAATGTAATTATATCTGGCCCGCATGATAAAATGAAATGTGAACCAAGCCAAGGCCCGGGGACCAGATACGGCCCGTTTGGCGTTTTAATCCGGCCCGCCAAACTTGAGGCTTTAAGTATTTTGCCTTTATACAACACAAATACTCAATCTTTCTGATCCTGACCTGGCCTGCGACTCAAATTTTAGTACCACATGTGGCCTGTGAGTCAAAATAATTGCCCAGGCCTGTTATATTCTGTCAGAATTTGTTATATTTGTAATGCATACAGCACATACATTTTGTTGTGTAAAGAAAAAAAGTAAAAATGATCTGGAAAGGCTACGTAGACAGAATAAGAAACAAATATCACTAATGTGTAAATTATGTCATTTCTCATGTGTTGATGACATTAAGCTTTGATTGTATCAGATTCAATGTTTCCATATGAAAAAAACAACATTTAAAACCTGGAGAGAAGGGAAAACATGCACGTTTACAGTTAATTTCTCAATATATTGAGTTTGACCCTTGACTCCATGTCAGTTTTTAATTCTGGCCCAAAGTAAAAAAAAGTTTTTACCCGCTCTAGTAAAATTCTGACCC
This sequence comes from Paraplagusia blochii, assembly GCA_016785265.1. Classification (NCBI taxonomy): domain Eukaryota; kingdom Metazoa; phylum Chordata; class Actinopteri; order Pleuronectiformes; family Cynoglossidae; genus Paraplagusia; species Paraplagusia blochii. The sequence goes on along the minus strand of JAFBJS010008950.1, from coordinate 136,837 downwards.
AAAACTGGAACAAGAACTCCATAGATCCTTTATTTTCTTTTCCAGAATAGATTTTTCAAGTATAAAAATGAAGCCAGATTGTGAAAACGCAACAATTTCTTACTGAGATGAATGGGGAGCAGATGGAGGGGAGTTGGTCTTAGAGGAGACGGTTGTGTGCGGGACTTTCTTCAGCTCCTTTGCTAAAATGGCCTGGGTGAAATCATTCTGCCAAGACAGCCCTGCGGCAACAAAACCAGCACACAGAATATATATATAAAAAAAATGAAATCACAGTCAGTAATCTGACTTAGATCTAAGCAAAAGAATGAATAAAAAAAAGACTGTGGTGATGTATAACTCTACCTTGTAGCATAAGCTGTTTCAGGACTTCCTGCATCCTTTTCAGAACAGGCACTGTCACCTGGTACTGGACCTGGTTCTGCCTGGAGGTACGGCACTGACCAAACAGCCCATCTGGAGTCACAATCAGTGAGACAGGTACAGGTTTCTGTTAGAACTACAGATGCCAAACTCAGGCCCGGGGGCCAAATCTGGCCCGCAGTGTAGCTATCCTTGGCCCGCAAGATCAAATCAAATATGTACTGGGGTTGGCCCACCAGTATACAGCACTTATATTCTGGTATGATTTGTAGTGTTAGTGAGACGTGGTCTTTGTTATAGCACAGACATTTTGTTTTTTGTGTTGTAAATAACATTAAAATGATCTGTAAAGGCTACAGTTACAGCTAAATACCACTGATGTGTGTTTTTTTCAGATTTAATTTCTCATGTGTTGATAATATTAAGCTGTGGTTCCAGATTCAATGTTCCCAAAAATCAACATTTAATCAGGGGCAATACTAAAAGACGGCCACTAGGGGCACTGGTCAAATATATATTTTTTTTGCTTGAGGCACCAATAGGTCGAGGGCCCCAGCGATATCTTGCAAGCAGCCCCAAGAGACCCAAGGACCGCCACTGCATTAAATATCTAGTGAAGGGGAAATATTTATTTTATTTTATTTCAGTTTTGCCCGTTTTTAATTGTGGCCAACTGTGGAAAATTGAGTTTGACAACCCCGGGTTAGAACTAAAGGATTTTTGCTGTTGTACCGACCAGGTCCGTCATTTCAACATGGCCGTTGCAGAGTGAAGAGCGTTGAAACCAAATTTAGCCGCTGCAGTGATGTCAAACTGTATGGATTTAGACAGAAACAGCTCGCACAGCTCGCACAAACCCACGGCTGTGAGTCACAGACTTGAAGTAGCCCACGCTCCGACGCTGCCCGTCACAGTCACTTTGACAAGGATATGTCAACAAGAGAGTGTGAGCGCAGTTCACCTGAGTGCATTACTGTGATTGCGGGGACCGTTATGTCCGTGTCAGTACATTCCGTTCACATCAAATATTAAATTAGTTTTTTGCAGGCTCTACATTTAAAATGCGTGTTTTGTTTTTTCACGATACAATAGAAAACAAAATTGGTCACATTTTTTGTAAGCGCAAAATTGTAAAATTGAGAAAAAAAATATTATTTTCTGTGGACGATGAAGCTAAAATGAACATACAGGATTCTCACTCCGTCTTATAAAAGAAATAATATGAAGCGAAATCACAACGACTATTATCTGCTGCAGCGATGACTCATCTCAGGTTTTTTATTTGGTGAACCAGCCGTAGAGAGATGGTAACAGGCGATAACATTTTTTAATCTTTTTCTGTCAATGTAGAAGAGCAAATTTTATTTGAAAGCTACTTTAGGGTGTGTAAAAATGATCAAATACGTACATTATTGACCAAGAGAAACAAATTAGAACATTTTAATCCAGGACCTCTGCAACAGTGAAGGTGAATAACAATCAAAATGTAGAAAATGCAATATATGGTCCATCCTGACCAAATACAAGACTTCTGTCTTAATAAAAGTTTAATAATTATTAACCACAAATCAGATCTTCTTGCTTTGGTACTAAGTGATGGTTTGGCGAACCATAATCTTGGCAGTCTCCATGGCTGACACCCAAATCACACTGCACCAGACTGTGAGCCTTCCTGTGGGTGCTGAGTCCACTGGAGTTTAAGTTGGTCTGGACGGTATAATGGTCAGGTACTTAGTGGCAACCCGGCAGCTGGTGGATTCGAACCTGAAACCTTGCGGACCCAAGTCTGCTTCCTTAACCACTAATCCACCACTGCCAACTACTTTATCACTTCATAATAATATTGAATAAGAACTAATAAGAATGATTCATTTCTATAGAGGTTTCCAGGGTCTTAGTTCAGCGTAGAGTCGAGCACCAGGTGGCAGCACTGAGCAGGTTCTTGCTCATAATACTAGTAACAGCCTGACCACAGCATGAACCGTGTCCATCACAGTTATAGCAAATAGAATTAAGGGACCAGGGAGACTAGTACAGCACACACCAGTCACAGAGGAGGACATAGAGGAGGACAGAACTCAAAGTCAATATGAAACAGAGCGGCTCCAGATTAGGAGAGATTATTATCTGCTGATATAATGAATATAGAAAAGGTCACAAGACTGTGAGACTGCGCCAACTAGAGCAAGTCTGTTAAATTCACTAAGAAAAACCCAAGATAATTACTAAAGAGAAACTCAATTTCATCCATCAGGGATATTTTTTTAACTACGTCTCTTTATTTTTAATGTCATTTCATAGGATATGCAACGTCATAGCACATACATAGTTAGATGTCTTATTGTCTTGCAGGCCAAATATAATTAACCTTTGGACCACGTTTGACCCGCGAGCCTGAGCTTGACATGTGTTAACTAAGGAACAAAACAAAACACGCAAAACTAAAAGAACTGAGGTAATTCAGATTACCTCAGATTAACACAATAATACTATTGACCAATATTTCACGCACAGGAAGGCTCACATTATGGTGCAGTGTAATTTGGGTGACAGTGGTGGAGACTTGCTGCCCCTGCCACCCAGCAATGGATACGAAGCTGAAGATGAATGAATGAATGAGTTTTATTTTAATTGTACTGGAACTGATGTTGAACCCGGTCTGGTCCGCACACCATATATTTAACACCAGCAAAAATATAATAAGATGGATACCAAAAACAGAGACAGCTAAGATCTGGTGACAGGACCAAAATGAGAACGTAGGATTTTGTTGACACATATTTTAGAAAGTGTGACGTCACTATTTTTTTCAGTAGAAGGTACTGAGGTTCTCTTTAGGAGAGACAAGGAAGGACAGGATCAGGAATGAGGTGATTAGAGGGACAACACAGACAGGAGAAAAAGATAGAGAGGACAGATTGAGATGGTTTGGACATGTCCAGAGGAGGGACAGAGGTAATATTGGTAGAAGGATGATCCTAGAGAGCAAAAGAGGGGAGATGGACATTGTTGACTAGTTGTAGCAACCCCTGAAAAAAAGGGACAAGCTGAAAGGAAAAGAAGAAGATGTCAGTTGAGGAAAAAAAACCCTGTGAACTCCTAATTTTCCAAACATCAGCTAAAAAAAAACAACTTGTCCAATTCTCGATTTGATTTGCATCGTCTGGATGGGATTCAAGACCCGAGACTCGCAGAGAGAAACAAATGGTTCATTACAACCAATTAGACGACTTAATCAAATGTGTCCTTCTCTTGGGTTGCGTCCACAGACGCAGCAGTGCTCTGATCAATCAGGCACAAATTGAGCCTTAACTAAAACAAAACCGGAAAAAAAACCCATAAAACTCGTCTCTTCAGTTTTCTGTTTGACGCCCACCGCACGTAAGAGCCGTTTCCCATAGAAGTGCGTAAGTGTGTGGCAGTGACTCATCACAGTATTAGCACAACAACTGTGGGGGAGACGACTTCACCGTGATGTCAGTGTTGCCATGGAGACAATAGAGCAGGGGGCAGGGCCTAGATAAAGAGAAGTAATGGCAGGAGAGGTGATGACAGAGGGAGATAGAGAGACAAGAAATCTATGCTGGTGTTGTTGGGGATATTTTTTTTATTTTTTTCGTGTGTGTGTGTGAGTAGTTCTTAGTTCTTACCATGGGAGCAAAACTCATCCCTGGAGCAGAGTGTTGCCTCAAACAGACAACCTGGAAAAGAGAGAGGGAGAGATTTGAGTCCGATTGGTCGCAGGTGCTCAAAGTCAATTTCATGGAAGCGCATTTTGGCTGTTACATTTAAAACAAGGCACCAGACCATCAAAAAGAACCCACCCTGAGTTTATTTTTTAAATATATTTCAGATTTTACTGACTTTCAACACCATCCTGTTATAGAAAATGATCTCCTGGCTATCTTCAACTTTTATTTTTGAATTTTCTTGTTGTCTCCTTTTCATTTTTCCTGTTCATTTTCCTGTTTCTTACAATACTGATCAAGAGAGAGAACTGTATCTGCCGTATCTACAGTCCTTCTGACTGTGGGTGCAAATCTGTTTTTTTTTTCCTGAGCAGGTGTTTGTAAGTGAGATCTAGCTTTTTCTATCTTTAAGCAAAGTGACTCATGACTTAAATGTGTTTTCTGTGACTCACCCCAGTCATTGAAAAACATAACTCACAATCTCTTTCACACAAAGATGCACCGTAGATATTAAAGTCTAAATGAATTCCTACACGTTCTATCCTAAAATCCAAGAGATGTTTGTCAAAAATATGTGGATAAATATGTGAATATACAAAAAAAACACAGACTGAAATGTTTTTAATTATTTTCAGTGTTTCTGTGTTCTGTCTTATTTATTTAGTTTTCTGTCTTTCTGACGTATTCTATTTATTGATAGTTCCCATTTATATAATTCAATACATATATGTAATGTGTGTTTGTGTATATATATATATATATATATATATATATATATGTATTCTGTAATTATATCATTGTGACTGCCGGCTTGCAAACCTTGATGTTTTTACACTAAATAAACACATAAACACTACATGAATAATGAAAACATTTTAAACACTTTGAACTTGTGTTAAAAAACTTATATTTGCATTGTCGTTACATTTTTTCTACTTACATTTTTGATTAAATTCTTTCTGCTTTTTCGCTATTTTATTGATGAATATATGTGCAGCATATATTTTCCTGTTGTTGTTTTTTATTGTTTCATTGTCATTGTCTTGTTTTATAATTTCACATTTTTTGTTATTCTAATTATATATTATTGCTATGCTTCTAATTTCGGTTGTTTTTTCTCTTCTCTTCTCTTCTATTCTTTTCTAAATATGTGACTTTAAATAAGTTGAATTGCCCTCTAGACTGCTGACATTCTCATCAACAAGCATTTGGTGTGAACGCCATTTGAGCCTTGAACATTTAACATTTGTCAAGAAAAGGGCATATAATATAACCACACAAAAAAAGCCCAATACGATAGTTTCATGGTTTAATCACATTTAAATGTTTAATTAAATGTTTGACTTGCGTCGATTCATTTAATTATCTTTAAAGACGTGCAGACATGACACAAAAAGACGGCAGAAAACATCAACGTTTCTGTCCAGGCAGGGAGAGTAAACCAAAAAATGTAAAAAAAAAAAAAAAAGAGAGATGTGAGAGAATGATGAAACTCCCCGGTAACAAGTGAAGTAAGACGGTGAGGTAAGAGTTCAATCACCTCTGGTTGAAAACCATTGTCAAAAAGGAGGAGAAAAAAAAATGAATGTGTCTCAGCAACAGATTGCCTCCTTGACAGGCAGGGACATTTTGTGCTTTGTGTGGTCGGCTCACCAAACCGACAGATGTATGGATGACTGTGTAAAAGCCTTTAATGGAAGAGTCAAAGAAAAGCAGGCTTCAGTGGTTTCTGTCCATGGTGCTGAAATCCCAGGCGGTTTATGGTTTCTTCGTCTTGTCATTGTGCTGTGTGTTATTGATTTTTATTTTCTGTTCATTTGACACAGGTCGTGTTGGAAAGGTCTATTATTTTTTTTTTTAATCTTGCATCAGATTTACAGAGCAGCGTGGATATTTGTTGATTAATGTCTGTAAAAAACCTGAATTTTACACAGATATTTTCTCATAGTCTGGCTTGCAAATGCTTGCATGAGCATCTTATTGTATCTCCACTTAATAATCCCGTCTCCCTTACATACATATATAAAAAAAATAAGAAAAAATATTCATAAAAAATGACATATAGTTATAACTGCACAGTTATATTATGACGTCATCAAATATCAGAAGGCAAGGATGACATGTGGGCCCATGCCATGTTTGAAGAAGTCATTTGTGTACACACACATATATGTATATATATATATAATTATATATATATATATTTAAATAAATACATTTGTCGCATCATTGTGCTGTTGAACAGTGATGGCAGTTTAATCAACGGCGTGAAGACCTTTATTCTGGCTACGGCTATAAACAGGAGCAGATGATCATTGATAACAGTTATCACTGCCACTGCCGCTGACAATGACACTAATGTCACAGTAAATGCCGTTAATGTCACTGCTATCCATCCTGTGACCTAAACTAACACAGTCAAAGCATAAGTACACATATTTCTTTGAAGGAATAAAACATTTACAACTAGAAATGTCTTGTCTTATAGCTTATATCTTCATTTTAATTATTCTTTTCCACCTTAAAATGTCTTTTACACCATTGCTGGGAGGCTTGCAAGGTATTGATTTGAGTGTCTCAAACGTCCTACAATGGAAAAACTCCAGAGTGAGAACAACATGAAGACATGAAGTCATATATGTTCAATGGAAAAATCCAAACTGTCCCTGAACATAACTTTTCCTGCTCATTTTCTATTAATTTCCTCCACTTTACTGACTGTTTAGTGTCATTTCTGTCCATCACTGTCTTCCATAGCAGCTCGTACAGTCAGGTTCTTTATGACTGAGTATTGAATTTAATGCAAATCAACACATCGACCCTGAAATGGTTGCGAGGAGACAGCAGGAAATCGAGCCTGGACTCATCTTACCGTATCTGTCTGAGCTGCCTGGTTGCCACAGCACGGTGAAGAGGAGCAGAGCTCTCCATGGTTGAAGGTGTTGCATGATCCTCTCTGGTCTCGGCGCAGGAGATGCAGAGATAGAGATGCGGACTTCCTTTACCTTTGCCCCCCCCCTTCTTTTTCAATCCTAAATGTTTTTTTTATTTCCCATTTTCTTCAGTGAAGCAGAAGAAAATGGGGAAAGGCAGTGGTGAGAGCTCTCACTCCACCGGAAAAGCCCCAGAGACTGGGGGAAAATATAAAAACAAATGGTTGGAAGAAGTAATTTCTTACGCTGAGAGGGCGGAGCGAGGAGGGGATGGAGGGAGAGGATGGAGGAGGAAGAGAGAGAGAGCGAGGGATGAAGAAAGGGCGGGAGGGCGGGAGGAGGCGGTCCCTGTGTACCTGCGACGTAGTAAGCACTCACGACAACACAACTGCAGAAATAACGACCAATCCGGGGAGAGGAAACCTGCAGCTGCTCATACGTCATTGGACGAATCACAAAGGTTACTGACGTCACCACGCAGACTGGAGGATTCCACCCATTCTGTGACGTCATGCACTAATGAGTGAAAATCAAGCGAAGTGAAGCAGCAGGTGTGAACAAGCGAAGGCTGTTTTTTTATTTCGACGGACGTCGTGAGTTCTTTCTTTTTACATTTCACACTGGGAAATGTTGAAACATAAGAAATTAACCCAAATAAATAAAAACGACCTGAAATTCTCGGCGAATTAGACTTTTTTCTTCGAATTTGTTCCCCTAAAGTGTATGCTAATAGCTATTAGCAGTCACTTCTTCCTTCTGCTGAAATGACATCAATTCACATTCAGTGGCTGACAAAATGGTAGAAAAACATAAATTAAATATGGAAGCATAACCTAGTCGGTTCACTTGTTTGGTGGTTTTTATTGTGGTGTTCGTAGAGTGAGTAAATATTTAGTGATTTAATGTAAAAATAACCTTATTTTTCTTACTAGCATATTGTGAAAAAAATCCTTAATACTTTTTCTTTATACCCAGACATTCAATGTGTTAGTCCCTCTCTTTTGAAGTTTAATTTAATTGCAAAGTATTGAAAAATACAAGAAATAGTATCAACCACATACACTACAGTTAAAAAGTGTGGGGTCACTTTATTATTGAAAGAAATTCACTATTTTTTCAATGAAAATAACGTTATGAAATGCACTGCAGAAAAATACAGTGTTAAATGACTAACTGCAAATGTCTGTTTTTTGGTGCAATATTTACAGTGTATAGAGGCCCATTTCCAGCAACTATCTACTCCAGTCTTCTAATGGTACGGAGTGTTAGCTCATTGCATCAGAAGGATAATAGATGATTAGAAAACCCTTGCAGTCATGTTAGCACAACTAGCATTACATTAAGTGGATGATTCTTTGAAAAAAAAATGTTTTCAGACAGGGAGTAATATTTCTAATCTTGTCAATGCCTTGACTATATTTTCTATTTATTTTACAACTCATAGTGGGAAATAAAGGTCTCACTTTTAATGGGAAACAATAAATGTCTTGGAGTCTGGAACTTCTGAACCATAGTGCATGTTTTCTCAAAAATACAGGACAGTGTTTCCTATTTAAACCCCATATACAACACAACGTGATGACAATAAAACATAAAGGTAGCACAGGTAGCATGTTTTTCCTTAAATGTTACCGGTATACTTTGACATAACCAAATTAATTTTAACACCTTCTTTGTTTTAGAGCTTGGAGGTACTGTGTAATTCTGATTTCTGCTCGTGGGAATGTGGTAGCTCCAAAGACTCCAGCGAATCTGTGATGGCTCCTCGTTCTCTGACTGGTAAGTAAGAGGCTCAAAGCCCTAAAGTTAAAATTTATAAAAAAAATGTGTACAAATCTGCGACTTGATTCATTTCCCCAGGTAATTAAATATTATACAGTATTTTATATTTATGAAATCAGCACAAGAAAACAAAAGAAAGTGTGTGCATGAAATTATTTAGACAACTACGCTTAAATAAGAAGAATAAAGGCTTTCTCAAATAATATACGTAATATGTTTTATATGAATATATATATTATATGTATGTGTACATGTCGTCAATTTACTGTATATGCCGACACTTATATCTGATGGACACTAACAGCATCAAAGCAACATGGGAAGTTATACTATTGCGCCCTCTTGTGTTAATAATGCCGCATAACATCTAGGTAAAAGAGTAAGTTGAATCTTTTCCCTGACGCAATTATCACAGTTATTTTTGTTTGGCGTTATTAGTACTGTAGTTATGTTATTAATGGTTTTTAATTTATTGTGAAGTAATATAATATCTAATAATATCTACTATTTCTTAAGTTATTAATGAAATAGTCTTTTTTATATATATTTGACTGAATAAATATTTCAAATTAAGTAAAATACTCAGCTTCTATTTTTACAGTGGTGTCTCAGTGATTATGTCTGTCACATCAGTGTCTACTTTAGTATCACATTGCTGTGGGATCAGCTCCGCACACTCACCCTCTCCTGGAGACTATTTTGAAACAGACAATTGAGGCAGCATAGTTCTGTCATGAGGCTGTCATTATTGCACTGACAGAATTCTGAGGCAACTGGACTGTAATGAAACAGGAAGTGACCTTTAATCTGAAGTGACTCATGAATCACATGGTATGATTTGGTGTCTTCACTGCACTCTCTCTGCTATTTCAGGGACATTGTGCTGCTGCTAACTTTTGACATTTTATGGCCCTTATTGAGTTGCTAAGTTCCGTGTAATACACCTAATGTGCGTGTATATACAAATAAATATATATAGATGGGTCTGATGTTTTAATTTAAACCTGTCATCCATGAGCTGCAGCTTAAGGCATTGACATGTTTGTATAAATGTTTGGTCTGTTGCCCAGTAACGTTCATCTGGTCTACATGAAGGGTGAAGCCAGGTGAACGCTCCAGGAAAATGTCTTCAACATTTAGAGATGGTGTTCTTCCTGATATACAAGTGTAACACAGTGGTTCCCATTCATTCGTTCATTCATTTATTCATCATCTCATCTGCTTATCTGTAACCGGGTCAGCAGTCTCCACGACTGCCACCCAAATCACACTGCACCATACTGTGAACTTATCGAAAGTTTTTTGGGGTTTTCATTCAATGTTTTTTCAATAACGGAAAGTCTCTCCATCTAAGCAGCATGAGGCTGATAAACAATTCATTTCTCCACTGTTATCATAATAATTTCATTAATAATAATAAATATAATAATAAATAAACTGTATATAGCACAGTTCATACAATCATGAAGCTCAAAGTGCTTAAACAGTTTGGTAAAAATAAAATTGCACTTGATAATAGTCATCAATCTTCATTGTGAGACTCTTAACTATTGGATTTTAGTTCAAGTTAATAATTGTAAACATTTCTGTTTAATTTCTCCTCCCAAAGCTGACTTATACTATACACTATCCATAGTCCCAGATCTGTGTAGCTGTTTTCTCAGCTGTGCTGGGATCTGCCCGCTAATTTTGGAATCTTTTCTTTTAGGCCATGGGTCATGTATTGTTTATGTTTGCTGGTTGTTAGGGCAACTGGTGCCAGTGGTGATTTGGTCTGAAGTGGGAAACACCTACATGACTGCACCAGACAGCAGATAACTCTGTCAAGTCACACCGGGATTGTGTCATGTAGTCGGATAGAGAAAATCTTCATCACCGTGGATACAATATGACTGGACAGTGGTGGGAAAGTCATGAGGGGACGGGCGGACTGTGACGCCAGAACCTTTACTTAGTCGTTAGTGGAGTGGTAGCTTCTGGTATGAGGTCTTCAAATATGAGCAATATGTGATAAGGACAGAATCAGAACTATTGTCAAATGATTAAAACCTATTTTTATTTATTTTATTTCTTTATTTTTTCTAGGACAAGGTCCTATATATATATTTATATAAATATATTATAATATATTTTAATATATTATATTAAAGTATTTTAAATATAGTATTTTAATGAGAAAATAATATTTTTTTCTTTTCAAAAATATAAGGAACACGCAGTGTTTATTAGTCAAATGACTGAAAGTCTAATTTCTACTAAGTTAGTTTAGTTTTTTAGTTTTTTAAGTAGTAAGAATTCTGAATAAAATGACATCTGGTGCCACAATTGTGATATAACATGCCAGTAATGGGGGTGCCGGGGTCTGTCCGCAGTCCCATGATCCTTTGGGAAAGTCTCAGGACAACAGGTTCAAACAGGAAGGTTATAAATAAAGCTGACTCCAGAAGCAGCTGACCCACACACACACACACACACACACACACCATTCAGTCACAAATTCAGACATGACATTGCATGGAGATCCCCCTTTAACTCCACTACCACACACACATATGAACACGTCGTTCTTCACTACAGGTTGTACTTTAAGCATCTGCATGATTTGCTTTTCCTGACCTCACCACTAGGGGGAAGTTGACCTGGATCACAAATAAAGTGTAGGTGTGTACGTGTTGGATGTCAGGAAGAGGTCCGTTTAGTTTTTAGAACAGTATTTATCACCTTACAAAACTGGAGGTATGTCCTATGGGGGCCGGGGTGGAAGGTCTTACACCCTGTTCACTGGTTTCAGCTGAAGGCCACGATTCCTGTCTGACATGACAGGGTCAGTGACTGACCATAAGGCCCAGTAGTCTAGTGTTAAACTTGAATAAAATGTGTTAAAGGCAGGGTTATGTTAGTTTAAGCAGCTGCTTTGTTCTAGTTGTTGAACCAAGGTCTCACTGCAGAGACTTTGAGATTATACCATGGTCTATTACAGCATAACTAAGCAACCACTTTGTAGTTCAACAATGCTTTGAGGGATAAAATTCAGAGGTCCAAGAAAATGATGAAAAGAAATTTTGACCTCACATTCCTGTGGGTACGAGACAGAAGGAAATGCATGAAGGTCACTTTAAAAGAAAACCCGAAAATCTTGGCTTACAGCCTGGACTGTAGAGGACAGATGACATTGAGGCCGAGCCTAACATTGAACACAGCAAGAAGTTAAGTTAGAAGAAAAAAACAAATACAACAAAGTAAAACTACAAAAGTAAGTGCTGTTGCCAAAAATTAAGTAACATAATTTAGATTTTTCATTTTTTGCACTGATAACTGAAAAAAAAGAAAATAAATTCAGAAGGTGAAATAGTGTAATTTGTAAGTTTATATTATTTTGTCCCTTTTTTTCTAGGGGTTGCCACAGCGCGTCAACAATTTCCGTCTCACCGTGTCCTCTGTACTACCTCCATGTCCTCCCTCTCTGCATCCATCAATCTCCTCTTTGTCTCCTACCTGGTAGCTCCATCTCTATGATCATTTTTCTATCAATGTCTCCACTGTCCCTCCTTTGAACATGTCCAAACCATCTCAATCTTCCTTCTGTAGCTTTTTCTCCAAATCTTCCTGTCTGTGTCCCTCTAATCACCTCATAGTTACTAGTTTACATAAGGTTATGTATTTTAACTTCTATTTCCATTCAACCGAGTGTCATTATTTCATGTCAGTATTATGATTTTTTTGGGTGGGTGCCTCACTTAATCCTATTTTTCCAGAATCGTTTTCCTTGTCCCGTCCTTTTTCTCACTCTCTCACTATCAGCAAATAATAGTTAGAGTTTAAATAGGAGTCACACAAGGATTTGCTGGAAATGTCCTCCAGGACAACTCCAGGGTAGCTAATGCTAAATACAGACTCAGCCTGCAAAAAGACAAAAATGAGTAACTATTACTTCAGTAAAGTAATCGTCGTTTCTTTATTTATATGGTTGAATAAAAATGTGTTTAATTTAAAATTAACAGCTGCACTGATTATTTGTTATTTGCTGCATATGCACTGAGGCGACAGCAGCTGTACCTACAAGTCATAAACACATTATATATACTATAGAACTACATTCCCTCTGCTGAGCCTTGATAACAGACTGAATTGCAAGACCTTCTTGGCAGCAGCTCAATCAGTCAAACCGAATACTGCTGCTTATGTAACCAAGGGTGAATACATAACCAACTGGTAACTCTTTAGCTACTATGATCTATTAAATCAGATCAACCTCAATAAAGTATAACGAGCAGCTAAGATGTGACTAAATATCTATTTGACGTCCTTGGGTTTTTGGTCCTTTTTTCTGGGTTGTTATCAGTCATTTAAAATGTGCTGCTGTGATTGACAGAAGTGGGGCTGGTTTGGAGGAATGGTTATTATATAACGTTACTCTATATTCGGTCTTCCGTCTATCCATGGAATGGCAAAGTACAAAGGCTTCCCGCATTATGATTCCTACATCGGAATGCCGAGACTGGATTTCATCCAGGAAGAGTCAGACACAGACTCTTGGCTACTCATCCTTCCCAGTAGTTGAAACCAAACCCTTTGGACAGCTGGCAACAGGCGGTTCTGGCAACTGGAATGACAAGCGGGGGAGAGGGTTGAGGGGATGAGATGAAGTGAGTGGTTGAAAATGGTTGTGGTGGGCGGTGGTGTTATGTAGTAGAGAGTAAGAGGTGACATATGAGAAGGAGTGCAATAATCTAATTACAAAAATGAGTCATTGTTCAATGGACGACATAGTTATTTCTACCAGGATTGAAACTGAATCTGTCGACAGATCGTCATCGTGGTTCCTACATTATCTACGCTAAAACTCTATTAATCATGAAGGAAAGAAAATTGGATTTTTAATAATAATTTTGTTCTTCCCTAGCATCCTGTGTTATAAATCATTTCCAGACATAATAATATCTTTTCATTGATAAGATTGGTTTGGCTTGAATATAAAGAAAAGTCTTGAAGATAGAAGGTGGCTGAAGTGGCATGTGTCACAATACCAACTTGGTTGTAGGGTGACCAGCCTGGGTTCCGGGGGTGGGGGGCGTGAGTGGGTGTGGCGTTGCATCTACAAATAGCTCCACTCTGAGCCCTGGAATTCTTCACTTAAGTCTTTCCCAGTTGCCCAGTGGGACAGTTGGGTCCTAGCACCTCCAGCAGTTCCATCACCACCACAGACCGACCAAACACTCAAGCAGCCATGAGCAGGTCCTACTCTTCCTCCTCCGCTCAGACGGCCTCCTCGTACCGTCGCACCTTCGGCACCGGAGTTGGTTCAACCCCGATGTCTTCCCTCTTCTCCAATGTTGGAGGAGGCCGCTCAGCCTCCAGCCACTTGTCCAGCAGAGTCTATGAAGTCAAAAGCACCGCACTTCCCTCTTTCTCCAGCTACAGGGTCTCCTCCGGCGCTGGAGGAGCTGGATTCGGCTCCTCCACGGCCATGCGCACCTACTCTGGTGAGAAGCTCGACTTCAACCTGGCGGACGCCATGAACCAGGATTTCCTCAACACAAGGACCAACGAGAAGGCCGAGCTCCAGCACCTCAACGACCGTTTTGCCAGCTACATCGAGAAAGTCCGTTTCCTGGAGCAGCAGAATGCAGCGCTGACGGCCGAGATCGAGAGCCTGAGGGGTCGCGAGGGACCCGGGCGTGTGGCTGAGATGTACGAGGAGGAGATGAGGGAACTGAGGAGGCAGATAGATGCACTATCCAACCAACGTGCCCGGGTGGAGGTGGAGAGGGACAACCTAGCTGATGACCTGCAGAAGCTCAAACTGAGGTAATTTATTTTTAAAGACTAAATGTCGTGGGTTTCCAGAAAAGGGATGGTGCTAGAAACATTATTTTGGCTCTATTGTTGGGTCGACTATAGCGTTCCCCAAATCCAACTGGTTTTTACTGCTAAAACACTTAGCAACAGAAGCAATTTGCCTTAAATACTGTTTCCAAAGTTGGAGGGCAAGGTTCCTCATATTGGAACTGTTGCCTAGGCTTTTATTTTCCAATATTGTTTTAATTCAAGCTATTATAATGCAAAATAATTCAAGTTTTTTTGGCACTGCTCAACAAAAAGTCCCCAAATGAAGAGGAAAGTTCTGCAGTTAAAACACCACTGCTTTACTGAATGATCCACTTCACCAACCAAAGTGTTTTATAATGTATGTGTGCATAATGAGACCGAGACACTCACTAAAGTGCGATCATCGTTTCGCCCTCATGAAAACAAATTTTTATTCATGTTTGCTTTATTCCAAAACAGAAAAAAAGTCAATGAGTGAATCTCTCTACTTAAATGTTTGTCTAGGCATGTATAAAAGAGAGACAGGCGCAGACAGACAGGGAGAGAGAGAGAGACAGAGCAAGCTGTGATGTGGGTGTTTCTGCCTATTTGTAGCTACTAGGTCAGCTCTATGAATTTAGAATTTGTCAGAGCGACAGAGACCAACATCAGTCAAATTTAAGTGTGTCTGACAGGCTGGCGCGCACACAGCACATGCTCAAACAGCCACTTTTCTTTATCGGACCCCTTTTTATAAACCTGGGCCTGCAGCTCTGAGAGATAACTGGCAGCACACCTGCTGCTTTGAGCGAGATGAAAATACCCCCCGACTGCCCACAGTTTCAGTCACTGAACACCGTCGCACTCGCACACATGCCCACGGAATGAATTGTGAAAAAATGAAGTGCTGGAGCGGCAAATGTAGATTTAATAAAAATCCGATTTAATAAAGAAATGGAACTACAACTGACACAATTGTGACAAATTAAAAATAATATAATTTAATCTCAATAATGTCATGTGAGACTCCAGATGAGCAGCTCGTTCCAGTTTAACATTTAACACCTTTTAATATGAGTACACAGTTTTTCCACAGCCCTGAAGAGTTGTTTGTGCTGATCTTGAGACGATAAATTCTCAGTCGTGCTGTTGTCACCCTCCAATATTGTAAAACAGCTGCACCTCAGCATTATTGGGAGGTGTGAGAAGAAGGTGAGAGGTGAAGAGATGGAGCAGGGAGGGAGTAAGCGGGCTAGAAAACGTATATTTCCAATCTGCATCAATCAAATTGGACCACAGGGAGGAGATGTTAGCATCAAAGATGGCTGCAGTCTTTGTCTTCCTTAAAGTTTTTATTTTTATTTAACCTTGCCTTTTTTTACATCCATTTCCTACAGACTGCAGGAGGAGATCCATCAGAAGGAAGAGGCTGAGAACAACCTGTCTGCTTTCAGAGCCGTAGGTTTTTATACAATGTTTACACTCACGTCATGCCTCTTGTTTTTTTCCAGGTCTATTAATTTTTGCTCCTTTCAGTATAACTAGTCCTGTTCAAGATCACATTCCAATTTGTCTTTTCTGTCTTGTATCTAGGATGTTGACAGTGCCACTCTGGCCAGGCTGGACCTGGAGAGACGCATTGAGAGCCTACAAGAGGAGATTGCCTTCCTGAAGAAGATCCATGAAGAGGTTTGTTTACAACAATCTCAACTCTGGCTGCATCCAACATGGGCCACCTAGCGCAGTATATCTACATAATTTAGTACAGTGGTCCTCAACCACTAGGGTGGGGACCAGTACTGATCCATGGGGGAATTGATGCCGGGCCGCAGAGAATTAATGCAACTATATTTGATTAGGAACTATTTTTCAATAAACTCAATATGACGGAGATAGATTAAGTGCCATTGACACAAGATACAAACCTTGTACACCGGTCTGGTAGCAGAAAATTACAGGCTGGGTGCACTTGAGAAATCCTTGTTAATTCGGGTAGGAAGATTTTATAGGTAGGAAAATATTTCATAACACCAGACATTTTATTAAGGGATATTTATCTGCCTAAACCTAATAACTGCTCCGTGAAAAAAGTACCAGACATTCAACCGGTCCGTGGCGCAAAAAGGTTGGGGAACACTGCTATGGTATACTGTATGTAGGATGGGGGTGTGGTGGGGGATTAAAAGGGGCGTGTCCTGTATCATGTGACAGATTTCTTGTAAAACGATCCTAGGGTTTCTGAAGCCAAACAGCTCAATGGGTGGATTAGGTATTTCACACTTTAACACGCCCAGTCATGTTAAGACAAATTTATCGTCGACTTTTATCAATTGATTTGATTACATTAACTTTTATTTGCACACACACAAAATCAGCATTTCTTCCTATTATTCTTTGCAAAATCAACAGCAGACGTTGGCGGATGCACCCAGACACATGTTGACTTGGGCGTAGTCCTTTTTTTTTTTGTCATTCCGTCTTTCCTGTTCCAGCTTTGACCTCTCAGATATGTCCATCTACAGATATGTTGAATAAGCACGTCAGCTGTTGGATGTGGGTGCATTTGTGAGTGTGTGTGAACAGATGCACTGCTTATTTATATCTTTTGGACGGACCAGAAGACAGCTGGGGCTAAAGCCTGAAACTTGAGGTTTTACAAGGCCTGAATAAACTCTATGATGTTCTGGATGATTCAGAGTATTTAGGTCAGATTATATTAGTACAGTTAGTTTTTTTATTACACTTACGGAACACTTTTTAGTTGTTATTACCCAATGCATATCTGTCTTCTTTTGTTGACTATATTCAATCAGTTGTAATAAATCTCTAGTAGGAGAGCATCAAGCAAACCGATGCAGAAGACAACCAATTTAGGAAAAAAAGAAGCAAAACAGACCTTGGTCTGACCCAGAAATATGGGATATGGCCCAGGTGTATTTTAACAAACGCCAATGGCTCCTCGCCAATGTGTTACACTTCTGACAAAGTAGAATGGATGTGTTTTGTCCTCTTCCAATTGGCAGCGGGTACTCATTTTTCTCCCTTTTGAGAGTCAAACAAAGATGTTTCCGGTGCCAAATACAGACCAAAATATTTCACCGAAATAAAGCTTCAAAGCTTCTTGTTTTTTTGCCATCTGCAAGTGCCAAAATTCAATGTTTGATTTTTTTTTTTTTGTGAATTTATTCCCATCTAGGAGATCCGTGAGCTGCAGAGCCAGATCAAGGACACTCAGATCCAGATCCAGATGGACATGTCCAAGCCCGACCTGACTGCCGCTCTGAGGGACATCCGCATGCAGTACGAAGCCATTGCTGCCAAGAACATCTCAGAGGCTGAAGACTGGTACAAGTCCAAGGTATTTTGGACGCATGGAGAGATGAGAAGAGGAAAGGGACAGAAAACTCCTCTCATCCCCTCACTCACTCATCCCCTCACTCACTCATCCCTTTTTGTCTTTAGGTGTCTGATCTGAACCAGGCCGTGGATAAGAACAACGACGCCATTCGTCAGACCAAGCAGGAGATCATGGAATACAGACACCAGATCCAGTCCTACAACTGCGAGATTGACTCACTGAAAGGAACTGTTAGTATAAAATGGACCCTTATTACCTCTCACATGTTTGACTTTTTTGTTTTTCTTAAACATTTAAATATGTCTCTTGTCTGTCTATTACAGAATGAGTCTCTGCTGCGCCAGATGAGGGAGATGGAGGATCGCATGGGTCGTGAAGCCACTGGTTACCAAGATACTATTACAAGACTGGAGGAAGACATTGCTAAAATGAAGGTAAAAATCTTTACACATCTGCTTCTCTGGTTATGAACATCATGATTACCCACTAAGGTTGTTTGCCACAAAATGCAAAGCACTTTACTTTATGTCTCCTGTAGGGGCGCCATAAACTCAACCGTTAGGCTCTAGTTCATGATGTTATGTAACAATACCATATTTAACTGAGAAATGAATGTAAATCAATTATTTTTAAGCATTTCCCAGCGCGTACATTATCGCGAAGCTCATTAATCTAGATAAATAAATTCACCAACTTTAAAAATAAAAATAAGAACTGCATTGTTTATAGAAAATCTTTTACCATTAACCAACAATAATCCCACTTTATTTTCTTTCCAAATTAAATAGCAGCTTTACATCCTTTGAATTACAATACTGCCCCCTCCTGACTTTATTTGACACCTAACATATACAAAAAAAGTAAATATCAGCTAATCTCAAAACTAACAAATATAAATGTAAAGTATTCACATTATTACATTTGTTTAAAAGGTCCATTATAATAGGACGAGGATTTCAAACTTGTGGCCCGTGGGCCTTTTGTGGCCTGTGTAACGATACTTATCTGCCCCCACCTTCATGTGAAAGTTGAATTTATAATATTTTATTATTATTATTATTATTTATTATTATTTATATTATTATTATTATTTGTTCTCCACATTTTATGGTTAATCCTATAGTTCTCAAAACCGAACTGATCCACAGTCTCCTTGTGGTTCAGTGTTGTATTTCACAGAATAAATGGGAAACTGATTTTTTTATAAATTTTATTTTTTTTTATTAAACACTGTACACCGACGTGGCCATTTGGTGAAATGATAGTATTTATTATTTGTTCGTATTTATTATTTGAGATTGAGATCCCTGTAAAAGGACACAAATGTCTCAAATCGCTGATGTGATTTCACTGCTCTCATCCACAGGACGACATGGCTCGTCACCTGAGGGAGTACCAGGACCTCCTCAACGTGAAGATGGCCCTTGATATTGAAATTGCCACCTACCGCAAGCTGCTGGAGGGAGAGGAGACCAGGTGGGCTTCAGTGGCTTCTCTCCTGAATATTTAAACAGAGAACTTACATTTTGATTAGTTCTTAAAACCATATACTTGGAACTTCCTGTCTTTTCCTACTTGACGTGTGATGAGTTGACTTCTCCGTCCTCACACAGAATCACCACCGCTGTGCCAGTGCAGACTTCATTTTCCTCCATCGGATTCAGAGGTGAGGAAATCTCCACACGGCGCTGCCCTCACGCATGAATCGCCATAAAAAAAAACCCATTTTAAATTCCAGACAAGTCACAGGGGGAATAAAACCCACCAACTATAGCCTTGGTCTGTATAAGGCAGGAGCTATTTTGAGGCAGCTGCATGTCGCACATGTGCAGCGCCACATTCTGTCCACTGTGTGGTGATATATGAACTCTGAAAAGCCTCACGCACTCTTTGATTTACACAGGCAGCCGTATCACAGCCGCACATCAATAACCCTGCAACTTAGCCTCATCATTAAGTATATTTACAGTTGAAATATGCAATTACTCTCAGCTGATGACTCCAACCGTGCTGCTGAACAAGAGCGGTAATTGGAGATGACATATTAGGTCCAGCCATGATGTACGATGGCCACAGTTTGACTTTTTAAATGGCAGTTATTCACACTCTACAGACTGATGACTGTCATCCCAAAGAGCGCAGCCTGTCATCAGGTTGTTAGGTCCAGAAAAATGTCTTCAGTGTCTTGACTAAATCGGTTCTTGGGGCGGGGGGGTTTCACAGAGACCAGCCCTGAGTCCGTGCATCAACGCTCACCAGAGGTTCACTCCAAGAAAACTGTCATCATCAAGACTGTAGAGACACGCGACGGAGAGGTCAGTGCACGTAAACACATCAATATTTGTTTATATATTGTTTAGATTTATTTACAAACATTCTCCAGATCCTGAGAAATCCTTTGGGTTGCAAAAATGTTTGTTTTTTTTTTACCACACATAGACCTGAATGATTTGACGTATTGTTGTACATATGCTCATCCAGATGCAGTTTTCTATGAGTCAAGGCTCTAGTGCCCAGTGTGTAAGTCTGCCCCTGGTGTCCAACCCACCTCATGGCACCAGTTTACTAAAAAACTTAAAACCAACTGATTTATTCTTCACCTCCACCTCCTTTACGGCGAGCTAACATTCACGAGTCGAGCAAAGCTGAAACACAGTTTCTCCTCTCTGGACACATTGACACTTAAGATAAGGCAGTGGTCCCCAACCACTGGGCCGGGGACCAGTACTGGTCCATGGCTGAATTGGTGCCGGGGCGAAGAGAACCAATGTTTCCTTTTGGCCCCAGCTGTCCATAACTCACACTTGACCCATATCAACAAAATAACTTCACAATATAATGGCTAGGATTCATGAAATATTTTCAATCAAGTGTCATTGATACAAGATATTAACCTAGTATACTGGTCTGGTAGCAGGAAATTATAGGTCTGGTGCACTTGAGAAATCCCTGTTGTGCCCATGCACAGTTAATTCGGGTAGGAAGATTTTATAGGTAGGAAAATATATCAACACCAGACAATTCTTATTATCTAGTTGTATTTATCTGCCACAACTTAACGATCGGACTGTGAAAAAAGTAGCATTTAACTGGTCCTTGGCGCGAAAAGGTTGGGGAACACTGCCGTAACGCACCAGAACACCCTGAGTTTCTTTGTAATGAATGACCTTCACTCTTAGTGAGCATTGTTGCCCCTGCACTGATGCACATGATTTGTTCATTAGGGTTAGGGTTATTTGACATTTAATAAAACGGCTCTAAAAAAGTAATTTTACTGTCAGTTTGAGCAAAATATCAATGTTGTTTAAGGAAGTCTCTGCCCTCAGTGTCCAGTGAAGACATCTGCTGTTGTGTCTTTCCATCTAAGTTTCTGCTTTTTGTCTCTTCAGGTCGTCAGCGAGTCCACACAGCATCAGCAAGACATCATGTAAACGAGGAGAGGCGTCGTTAGAAATGTTATAATAGTAACAATTACAAAAACTAGGTAACTACTCATATTCCTGATGTTCTTCTTTTCATAAGCTTTAGTCAAGTTCAAACGTGAAGCACAAACCAATTTCCAAGGAAACGTACATTTAGTGAACGCATCATACTGAGGAGAAGAGAGCTACTGGGGAGCATGCTCTGCATTCCAGAAATGTCTTTCCACCTTTTCTAGAAGACCTCCATTCAATAGTATGTGGGTGTTGTTTGTAACAATGTGTCTGAGCCTTGGGGACAGAACAGTGGTCCTTAAAAAAAAAAAAAAACGAACAAATACAAAGGATAAAGAATAGATTTTATACGATTTATACAGAAAGTGGAATGTAGGTCTGAGGTTTGACTGGTGTCAGAAGCACAGAGGTTGGATTGAGAAAAAGGAACTTGGTCAAGTTTGAAGCTTGAGTTTTTATAGATCTGCTTCTATGGGTTACCACAGTATGGTGCTTCACTGTTACAAAAATCCTGGTATGATTAATAAAGTCATTCATTATCAGCGTCTGCTGCGTGGTGTCTGACGTTTTGTTTACTTTAGGAGGAAAATAAAAACATCGACTTTTGTGTTTGTCCAGGGCTTTTCCATTTACTCCTTGATAAACTGTTTCCACACCCACTCCATTAATCATCTTGTGTTGACTACATTTCTTTTACAAAACAGACGGTCGACCTCGCCAAGGGTAACACCAGAATGCATCTGTATAAAATGCACAGGAGATGGAGGTCTGTCGATGCTATCGTCATTGGTCCCAGTGGACAGAAATGTAAACAAAAGCCCATAATGACTTGGTCTTTCACCGGCCTTTATTTCCGTGGAAACCAGATTAGCAGAACCAAGAATGACAGTCTGTGCACTTTGTTTACGCAGGCGCTGTATTGAAAACGTCAGTGAAGATAACGGAAAAATAAATGTGGGAGGGTTGGAGGAAGACAGACAAAGAAAATGCAGATAAAAGATTGGAGGATGATGAAGTAGAAATGAAAATCTAGAAGACAACACAAGTCAGGATTATTTAAAAATAAAGACGTTTGGTGTAAGGTTATAACCTATAAAGATGATGTAATTGGGTTAAAAAAACACTAAATTCCAACTCTACTCTGAGCAGCTACAGTGTTGAATAAAATCAAGTCAGAACATTCTAATAATTCATTTCCTTAGAATTTGCTATCTCTTATTTATCTACAAATAAATGTTCAATGTGTTATATGTTCAATAGTTAAAATCTGTCGATAAAGACCAGCGTACACTGTGCGATTTTGACACAGTGATTGCAGCTGATTGTTGATTTGAGTCAAGCTGTGTACACAGGGTTACGACACGCAATTATCACCTCTTGAATGAAACATGTTTGAAATCCTGCAGATTTACCCACAATCCATGGGTACGAAGTACAGAGCAGTATGGTAGAACTGACAGTCCAGACCAGGGTTATGATAGTTTTGGATTTTTCAGTGTAGTTTCGTTTTAGTTAGTTTTGCCTTTTAGCACATTAGGTTTAGTTAGTTTTAGTTATTCGTAAAAGCAACTAATTTAGTCTTAGTTAGTTTTAGTTTTGTCCAAAATGTTTAGTTTTAATTAGTTTTAGTTTTCGTTTTAGTTTTCTGCGAGGTTCGAACAAAGACGGAAACGAAGGGTAGTTCATTTCTAATTTCAGTTAGTTTTGTTGGGACACATTTTCTTTTTAGTTAGTTATATATTTTTTTAATTTAATGATCGTTTTAGTTAGTTTCAGTTAACCAAGAGTTTTTTTGAGTGATCGTTTTCGTTTTTTCGTTAGTTTTCGTTAACGATGATAACCCTGGTCCAGACCAGTGGTAATTTAGGGTTCTTATACCCACCATAACAAACCCCTAATACTTAACACAACACCACCAACCACAGTATAGTACAGTATTACTCCATGATGTCCCTGACAACAGTAGCCACAATGACCCACCAAAATAAAGTTGTGTTGCTTTGTGGCTTAAAGTAGACACAACTACAATTCACACATAAGACGCACATTAATATGAGACTCACTCACGATTAATGGGAACAATCAACATAATGCGTCAAGTCCACCTTAACTTCAGCAAAATACAGTACCATGGGTCATAATGGTGTAAAAATTGTTATCTCATTATATCCCAAAATATTTCGATAAATAAAAAT
>JAFBJS010008950.1:93538-106491 GCA_016785265.1 Paraplagusia blochii | reverse complement strand
GAAATCAGCTCTGAAATTAAACTGAATTATGAGCCTTTTTTGTTGTTATTATATTTGTCCAGATTAATGTAGATTAAGTGGAAGCAGACTTTGAAATGGACAAGAAATGAAAGAAAGAGTGGTCTAAACATTTTTTTCCATGATTGTATATGTTTGCAATAGTGGAGATTGGTGTGAGGCACTAAGGAACGCATTATGTCTATGTGAGGAACTAAAAAACACCAGAGAGTGAGAAAGAAGGAGACACAGAGAGGAGGAGAGAAGGAGAGAAAGTGAGGTGTTGTTAAGAAGTCTATTGTTGTGTCTTTGTGCAGGTGGACAGATAATGAGGCCCCATCTGTGAGTGAAACAGCTTAATGATGACTCTCTTTTCTCCTCCTGAGCTCACCCCACATTAAGCCCTTCATCACAAGCCTCTGTGTGTGTGTGTGTGTGTGTGTGTGTGTGAGACTACAACACAGAGACCATAAAAGTAACATTTTAAGGACAAGGGCAGCCTGTAGGGGCGCAGAGTGGGCTACTGTGTCCAGTCTATATTTAGTTTAGGTGAAGGTTTACTTCAGTGTTATAATTAGAGGTCTGCAAAAAAAACAAAAAAACAAAACAGCATGTTCTCAAGGAGACAAGGCTGTGTGTAAGGGTTGTTTTGAGCAGTTTGGAGCTCACAGTCATGATAGACAGATAGAAAGACAGGTTGGTAGGTAGGAAGGTAGGTAGACAGACAGAAAGGTAGATAGATAGATAGATAGGTAGATAGATAGATAGATAGATAGATAGGTAGATAGATAGATAGATAGATAGATAGATAGATAGATAGATAGGCAGACGGGAAGGTATGCAGACAAATCAATAGATAGACAGACAAACAGACAGACAGATACATAGGTGGATAATTAGGTGGAAAGGACAGATATATATATATATATATCTGTCCTTTCCATATATATATATGTCCTTTATATGTCCTTTTTATAAATATATATATATATATATCTGTCCTTTCCACCTAATTATCCACCTAGGAAGGTAGACAGATAGATAGATAGTTAGACAGGCAGGCCAACAGACAGACGGAAAAATGGGTAAATTGCAAAGTAGAAAGGACAGAAAGATAGATGGTTACGAAGGAAGGTAGACAGACAGACAGGTAGGTAGGTAGGTAGATAGATAGACAGACAGACAGACAGACAGATAGATAGACAGATAGATAGATAGACAGATAGACAGACAGACAGACAGACAGACAGACAGACAGACTCCCGTTCAGTCACTGGCCTCACTGCTCCAATTGCCCCAGTTACCCACAGTGCTCCAGTTCAACAGCCTCACACTACTGCCCTCCCCTCCCCTCTCCTCCCCCACCTCCACCACCACCTCCACCTCCACACCTGCTCTCCTCTAACTGCTCCCAATTATTGTCCATTTTCCTTGAATCCTTTGTTTACCTCAGAGAAACTGGATGAATCACTACGACAGAGACAGAATGACTAGGGTTTGACAGAAATCTAATTTCCTCTCAATTTACTATGAGTAAAAATGGGAAATTGTTCACATGGTAAAACAATTTGTAAGATAAACAGGTGACCTGAAAACTTTTGCATGAAACATATTTTCTGTTTTCATTTCTTCCTAAAATGAGCTAATGTCAGTTCATTGAATCACGATCAAATTCAGAAACAACATAGTTATTTTCCTGTTCTCTTCTTTCCTTCACTCAAAGAGTCCAATTATATCCAGTCCAGATACAAGGATTTGGTCAAATGAATTCCCCTTGAAGTATCCTTTCATCTTGAAAATACTATGGAGTTTTTTTTTTACCAGGCAAATATAAGATAAAAAAAATTGTGCACTCAAACAAAAGGCTGTGAAACAATTCTTGGTCGACGTTGGCTATTTTTTAACCTCTGCTTTCATCGTCTCCCTTTAATGATTCATCAAATATACTAGGAATAAAGTCAGAGTAGTGGAAAAAGTGAAGAGTATCATTTTGTGTGTAGATGTTCCTCTCAGAATTATTATTATTATCTTCTATAATTATTGTAAAATCACTCTGCGTCAGCGTCAGAAAGGTTTGTTTACGAATGCATTCTCCTGAACTCCACAACAGTTTGGCGCCATGGAAACATCTGGTGCTTTGAATACGACCAGGTGAAGGTTAATTCTAGTTGTAGGTGTGAAGATGTTTCTATGCAGTTTTTACAGACAGAGAGTCAACAATTTCCATCTCTCCTCTGTCCTCTGTATCTTCTACTCTGATTCCAACTACCTTCATGTCCTCCCTCACTGCATCCATCAATCTCCTCTTTGTCTCCTACCTGGTAGCTCCATCTCTAGAATCATTCTTCTACCTGAACATGTCCAAACCATCTCAATCTGTCTCCTCTAGCTTTTTCTCCAAACCTTCCTGTCTGTGTTGTCCCTCTAATCACCTCCTTCCTCATCCTGTCCATCCTTGTCTCTCCTAAAGAGAATCTCAGCATCTTTAACTCCTCCACCTTCAGCTCTGTCTCCTGTCTTCTACCCATTCCTAGTGTCTCTAGTCCATCTATCATGGCTGGTCTCACCACTGTCCTGTAAACCTGTCCCTCTCTTCTTTCACAGATCACTCCTGACTCTTTTCTCCAGTTGTTCCATCCTGACTCCACTCTATTCTTCTCCTCTCTTCCACAGTCTCCACTGCTCTGAACAGTTGATCCTAAGTATCTAAACCTCTGCAACTCTGCTCCTTGTAAACTCACCCAGGTGGTCATAACCTTGGTAGAACCAAAAATTGAAAACATTTTATTCCCATTTGACAATAAAAAGATTCCATAAATCAAAAGCGACAGATTTTAGCTCTTTATCATCAAGGTTAAACCGAGAGAAACTGATTGTTCCCTATAAGATCGGCTCAGATGCTGGTGAGAAACATCTCACTCCAGATTTTGACAGTGAAACAGTTCAATCTGCTGCTGTATTTTCAATAGAATTTATTTCTTCGTTCAGCATTTTCCGAGCAGATGACCTCCGTGTCCATCAACCCTCCCAGGTTCCCAAACCTATCCCAACTCTGTGCACATCTGCATGGACTCGTCTGTTTCCGTTCTCGGTCTATATTTCTGTTAATCTGTCCAGGATCCTCAGCGTCCCTGCTGCCGTTAGATTTGATTGCCTCCCTCCCGAGCGTCGGCTTCAGTTTGCTGAATAAGGCCGTTTTTGACAAGTAATTCTTAAGCCTGCTGTGTCTGCAAGTGCCAGGTTTCAGCCCTCAGCCTTTTTTCCCATGATCTGAATTATGACAACAATCAATGTGTAGATAATAGCTGCAGTTGCTGCTGTTTTACCTCCAAATGCCCTGAAAATTCACTCCACATCATCTATAACTTATAGACTTCCCCATACATTCACTTCATATAGTAAACTTCCCTGATTTACCCACATATTATTTACTCCCTGTATCCTATCGTAGCTTAAGGACAAGTCAGACTGAGTCTGGATCTACGGACAGGACTCCAGGTCTCACCTTCTGTGTGTGAAAATCCCTCAGCAGTGACTTTCCATTGGATGAGAACTCCAAGTAAGGTCAGGACAGGCCACACCCCCATGATGACCCACGTAAACCAGCACACTGGTTTCTTTGGCGCCACCTGTAAAAAGAAAAGAGTAATTATATTTAAAACCAACATTTGCTCACTCTTAGTCATTCAGCCCATCATTCCTTGAGATTTAGGTTGTTCTGATTAATCACAGGGTAGCTGCTGGTCATGATTAATCGTGATTAATTGTAGTTGCGGACAAATAATCACGATTAGTTGAGATAAACAATTTATTTTTTTGTTACGTTAACCCACAATAACATCCATTTTCAGCAATGGTGTCCCGGGGGTGAGGGAAACTGACTTGGACTTGGATCTGTAAGACTCCAGGTTCTAATCCACAAGCTGCCAGGTTGGTTGCCTCATGTCTTCTTGTTGATCTTGGTTGTTTTGCTCATTCGATAAGAGTCCTAATCGATGGCAGAGCCACAAGACACATATCAAACACTAGGACAAGTTCAAATTATTATTTTTTTGTGGTTAGGGAAGCAGACTTTGGTCCACAAGGCTTCAGGTTCTAATCCACCCAATTGCTAGGTTGCCACTGAGTTGCTCTGAGCATAGCGCTGTCCCGACCCACATAACGTCCAATTGACTTATTTCTTCATCATTCATCCCATCATTTCTTGAGGTTCATTTCTGATTAATCACAGGGTAGCTGCTGATTAATCGCGATTAATCGTGATAAGTCGTGATTGTTGACGACTAAAGATGATCAGTTGAGATACATAACTTTGTTGTTTACATTGACCCGGAATAAGTTCATGATTCGGCAGCAATGGTGTCCTGGTAGTTAGGACATGGGTCTGCAAGGCTTCAGGTTCTAATCCACCAGCTGCCAGGTTGACCCACATAACTTCCAGTGGGCTCAACACCTACAGGAAGGCTAGACACAGTAGGGTGCAGTGTGATTTGGGTGGCAGTCGTGGAGACTGCTGCCCCAACGACCAAGTAAAAATTAAGAAGATAAGGATGAATAAAAGAATGAGTTTCTGACTCATTAACATGACATTACAATATTCTATATTCGAGTTTTATTTTGTAATTGAAGGAAAGTGACCATAAACAAATGGAAAATAAGTTTCATCAAAGCACAGGATGTGATCTGAACATAATAAGAAGGTTTTGATTGTTTACCAGCAACAATAATAATACAATATCACATCTCTCTGTTTCCTCTGAATTCATCTGAACTAAATCAGTCAGCCCGCTGTGTGGCTTTATTGAAAAGATATTGTCTGAGATCAGCTCGTCATTCATCCTCCGCCTCCCAAGTCTGTCACAGTGCCACACAAACAGAACTTTTTAAAAACTCTTTAATTGAGTTCAGATTCATTTAAAGACGTAACATGAGAAACATCAAATTGTGGGTATTTCAATATCCCCATGGCAACGTGAACATTGAACACATCCCTGGGTTTTCTTTTCGTTTTCAATGCTTCAGCTGATCATTCAATCAACTTATCCACTTCCTGTTTTCCATTTCACCATCTTCTCTCCATCTTCTACTCTGACTCCAACTACCTCCATGTCCTCCCTCACTGCATCCATCCATCTCCTCTTCTCTAGGATCATTCTTCTACCAATGTATCCACTGTCCCTCCTCCGAACATGTCCAAACCATCTCAATCTGTCTTCTCTAGCTGTGTTGTCCTCCGAATCCCCTCATTCCTGATCCTGTCTTCCATCCTGTCCATCCTTGTCTCTCCTAAAAAGAATCTCAGCATCTTTAACTCCTCCACCTCCAGCTCTGTCTCCTGTCTTCTGTCTAGTCCTAGTGTCTCTAGTCCATCCATCATGGCTGGTCTCACCTCTGTCCTCTAAACCTGTCCCTTCACCTTAGCTGACTCTCTTCTATCACAGATCACTCCTGACTCTTTTCTCCAGTTGCTCCATCCTGACTCCACTCTATTCTTCTCCTCTCTTTCACAGTCTCCACCTCTCTAAACAGTTGATCCTCAGTATCTAAACTCCTCCACCTTCTCCACCTCTGCTCCTTGCAACCTCACCTTCCCACAGTTCTCCCTTTCATTCACACAAATGGACTCTGTCTTGCTACAACTGACCTCCATTCCTCTCTCTAGTCTCTCTAGTCCTAGTCTAGTCCTAGTCCTTCTCTCTAGTCTTCTTCTCTCATATGGCAGAAAATATACAGAAGGCAGCGCTACTTGTACAATAATTTAAAAATTGGCACCAAGAGGATGTCTTTCCAGGGATTAGGAGAATAGTCAATCTTTTTCGAGGGTTGACACAGCTGATCAACAGTTTCCATCCTCTACTCTCTCTACTCTACTCTCCTCTACTCTACTCTCCACTTTGTCCACCCATCTGGTAGCTCCATCTCCATTCATCTACCAATGATCCTCTTTCATAAAACTTAACAGTTAGGTTTTCACCTGAGGTTTCGTGGGTTTGTTTTCCAGAACCATGTTGTCGACTGAAGGATTTGTTCATCAAAGTTTGGCTTTGGCGAGTTCCCTGACTTTTCCATCACACCCAGCTAACTCGACTAATTGAAAAGATTTCTTCAAAGATTGACTTCCCCACGTTCTTCCCTTCCTAATCACAGGAAGCTAATTGAGTTAATTAAGGAGATTTTCAGCACCGGTGGTTAAATCTGAAGACGGCAAAAGAGCAGCTTTCAGTCCCAACTTTTTAACTAAACAAAAACAAATCTCAGAAAGTTTGGTTTTAGTCCTTCAAGTGCATCATAACTGTATAAAATCTCTGCAGCCGACAGCTTCTCCATTAAAGAATCAATATCTGGTTTTATCCATCAACCTCTTTGACAGTCTGCCGGTCTCGGCCTTTCTTCCACGGATATTGCAAACCGAGAAAAGCGCCTGAACAAAAGAACCTAGCGAACGGCCTCAGACACAAAATCATTCACCTTTGATATCAAACCTTTTAAACGTATCAGAAAAATAAACATTTTCTCCATCAGAAAAAAAAAAAACCAAACATTTTCTTTGTACCTTCAGTCTCTCGTAGATGTAATGCACCAGCGCGAACATCTCTATAAAATAATCCACGGTGACAGTGATGATAGCTGACCCAAAGGTGGCGGTAGAGAGTGTGACAAAACAGCACTGCCACTGAAGAGTAAGGACAGCGAATAACGTCCCGGATCCAAGGAGTATACCCAGAGGAACCCAGACGGTTTTCGGGTGGTAGAACTCCTCCATGACCTAGAAGAGGGAGACGAAGGGTTAATGGTCAATCACTAAAATAACGACAAGGTTAAAAAAATGATTCAATAAACACTTGAATTATGAAAAACATTTAAGCGTTTTTAATTTCTGTTGAGCTCCAGTAGGAGCCGCTCTAGGTACAACAACTTCCCCCCTGGGAATTGACAAAGTACTTTTAGTTCTGATTCCGATTAAGCCCACTCCTACGCTAAGTGTCTCGGAACACCGAGTTTCCACTGCTGACGCTGCTGTTCTGAGTTCTCTTCCTAGCAAACTCCATTCTCACACTCCAGACCCCACAGACGGATTCTCCGACGCAGGCTGCATCGGCTAAGAATTGGTTTGTTTTATCATGTGACTCCCTGGGCTTCAGCCCCTGGAGGTTTAGTCCCAGGATTCTCCCGGCACTCAGTTAAAACTGAAGAAGCCTCTTGGATGAGAGAAGAGATCTTCTCGAGTTCTAAGAGTGGAACTGCTATGCTCTCTCTGTTTGCCTTTTAGCTGCAGTTTTACATTTTTATCTTTAAATGTTCATTAATGTACATTGTCTCTCTATAACAAGGGCAAACTAAGGCCCGAGGGCCAGATGTGGCCTCTTCATCTTTGTACTCCGGCCCGCCAAACACCTCTAAATTATAAAGTTGACATGTATTATAATAATATGCCTTTTCATTTAGCCTAATTTATCTTACCGTATTTTCACGACCATATGGCGCACCGTACTAAAAGACACAGTCTCAGTTATGTGGGCTATTACTATATTTAACACACACATAAGGCGCACCTGAATATAGGGCGCTATACTTTTACATACAATCCACGCCCGTACTTCACCCTTTAACGTTCTCATGGTGTCCTCTACTACGTCTGCCTCACAACAACACACATAAGCAGAGAAGTGTGCGTATTTAAAAATAGAGCAGGAACAAAACCACACCCGCACTTCCCCCTTTAAAGTTCTCATGGTGTTCTCTAAAATCTAAGACTTTTATGTGCGCCTTATAGTCGTGAAGATGCGGTAGTTTAAATAAATACTTCATCAGCCTGTTCCCAACTTGGTCCTAGTGTCCGATTTTCTTCCTGTCTTCTGCCTATTGCTAGTGTCTCTAATCCATCCATCATGGCTGGTCTCACAACTGTCCTGTGGACGTTTCCCTTCACACTTTTTATCCTGTTTCATCTTTTTACATTAACTGATCAATTATTTTTCTTTTTTTCCAAACCAAATTCAGTCAAATTCAGACCCGAGTGTGAAGATTTTATGTTATTTTTTTTGCGCTATGTTTTTCGTAATTTCATGATATGTTTTACATTATTAAGTTTAACGTTATTTTGTGTTAGTATCACGTCACTGTGATAGTTTAAGGATATTGGTGATAAGTTTGACGATATTTCGCGATAAGTTTAACGTTATTTTGTGAGAGGTTTTACGCTAGTTTCTTTTTCAGGTTGTGGTAAGTTTAACTCTGTTTTCGTAGTAAGTTTTACATTATTTCATGATATTTTAATGTAATTTTGTGATAAGTTTTACATTATGTTATGTCATAATATCATGTTATTTTAAGTGAGTCTCATGTTATTTCTTGGTAAGCCTTACATTATTTTGTGATAACTTTAACGTAATTATGATAGAGCCATATCACAGTATCCAATCCAAACATAAAGTACAATTTCACTGATTGGTTTTATGTGAATCATAAAATAATATAAAATTTATCACGAAATATTTTATTTTTACTCTCTGTGTGGTGCTTCCAACAAGCTTCCATATAGATTATCATAAATAACTTGTCTGTCTCTTACCACAAGTGAGGCCACTCCCACCAGCAGGCCCAGCAGCAGGCCCACCATGAACAGTCCCACGCTACGGACCAGCATGGTGACCAGACCGCACAGGGTCCCGATCCCGAGCCCGATCCCGACCGAGGCCTCAACGCTCAGCTGCGTGTCCATCACTCTCTCTTTGTAGCACAGCATGAAGATGACCACGGAGCCGAACATGAGGCCCGTGAGGAACAACACGGCCTTAAAGCACCGATAGCCTGGAGGAGAGAACACAAACAGAACACTGTGATGTTATCGCAAGCAGACAGAGTCGGGGGGAGCAGCCAGAAGGCCGACCGGCTGAAAGCCTTTTTCACTCCATAAATACATTAAAAGGTTGGTAATTGAATTCAGATTTTCCGCTTTTCTTCGTAAAAGGTCTGTTGAATTGAAACATCTCATACAAACACAGAGAGAAGTAACTAAAAGCTGCAGTTGGTGGAAAAGCAGAAAAACAAACACTTTCAGGGGAACAGACCCTGATGACGCGGTTGTAAATATGATAATCTCCATATTACTGAAGGTCAACCACCTTCATCAGTCAACAGCGGTTAAATAACAGCTGCCTCCTTCTAATTTCCCTCACGGTGCAGTTCTCTATTTGGCCTTAGCCTCCACCAGTTTTATCTCCACTTTTAATTTGCTTTGCTGAAATGAAAAACCGACAAACAAGCAATTACAGCTTAAATAACCCAGACTTTAAATCTCACTGGTCCTGGTTTCTGTGTTCCCTGTTTCCCTCTGCAACTTTTTTTTTTTTTTTTTTTACTGCGCATGGTCCGTCTCAGGGGAAACCAATGCCAGATTGTTATCTTTGTGTAATCAGGCATTGCACAGCTGAGCCAAACAATACTCTCCCTTTCATTCAACCCACTCTCCCCTGTGAGCACCTCATTTATGGCTATTTTTTTATTTTTCTTTAAACGCAGCTGCGTGTCGTCTCTTCAGGTGCAGTGGCAACAGCTGCAACAGTGACTTGATGTTTTTATTTTGTATTAGTATTGACAGTGCTATCAATCTCGTTACCCATCCAGTCTTTTATATCTCTGCTGCCTTATCCATCATCAGTTCTAGGTCCTTTTCTTTTCCGTCCCTGGATGTTTTTCCCCTTCTTCCCAGTCATCAAACCCTCCTTGTGTTGGGTTTTAATCTTCCTTCAGCTCATCCCTCTCTCTCTTTTTGCTTTCTCCTGCATTCAAAGTGACACTGAACATGTTCTTTTGTCTGACACCAGCCCGAGGGCACGCTTGACATTTTCTGCCAAACCAAGTGCAAAAAATATCGACAAACACTGACTTCATGCAGAAGCTTCAGATCTACTGGGGTGGAAGGATGAAATGAAATAGAATAGAATAGAAAATGACAAAAATATGTAAATATATATATATATATATATATATATTTCTGAATTTCCAATAATATTGTACAAATATATTAGCATGATATCGGTAAGATCGATATCGGGTTCTTCACTGATAATGGAAATCCGATAACACATGCCTGGGTTTTGGCAAATTTGCTGGAGTCGCAAATACGATTCTGAGACGTTTACGTCACTTTCGAAGGCAAGAGACAACATTAATCGATATCAGTTGATATCAGTGTCACAATTAAAGTGTTTGGGCAATGTTGGCAAAAAAATAATATTGCACGAGACAGCAACACCAGTTGACCCCACATCAGAGTAAAACAACACAGAAAATTACATCCGTAACAAAACGGAACCAGCGTCGTGGGTAACAACTATATGAATCCCTATGAGAAATTATGGAAAAACTTATATTAATATATTACAATTATATGTACATACATATATATTTTGTTGGGCCGAATTAAGAAAACAAATGAGCCACCCCCGGGCCCCCGGGCCATAGTTTGCCCTTGCCTGTTCTAACCTAGAAAATTATGTATTTGACCACAGTCGTCGTGCGCTAAAATACAAAAACATAGAAACACAGTGTCGTTACATGCAGCCAGTGTTTTGGGGCAAACTGTTTGTAATGCAGACGTTGACACCAGTGCTACTCAGACATATACAGGGAATGTTAATGCAGCCTATAGGCCTCAGTAAATCCCACCCTGTCCATCTGTATGCCATCAGCTCGCCCACTGCATGAACGCGCACCGACAACATGCCCTCCAAAAAGGACAAAAAAAAAAAATTCCTGTCATATTTTTCACAATGTATGTATTTTTTTTTCTTCTTCTTCTCCAAATTACAGCGCTTGGACAATTAGTTGGACATTTTAACAATTTATGAAAGTGTTTATCGTTTGCTGCCAAGAAGGTGGTAAAAGATTTAATGTTATGATTTTATAAGCTGTTTTATAGTTTACTCACTGTAATAAGCCCAATATAGTAGCACTATAAAGTGTAAAGAGAATATAACAACGTTAGTGAATATACCCTAAAGAAAGAAAATACTTTTAACTCCAAATTTTGCTGAGAATAATGAGCTTATATTTGTGGCAACCAGGCAGCTGGAGGATTAGAACTTAAAACTTTGCGGACCCCAGTCCACTTCCCTAACCACAAAAAAAATATATAGTTTTAACTCATCCTAGTGGCCGATATGTGTCTTGTGGCTCTGACACTGGTTAGGACTCTTATGGAATGAGCAGAAAATCAAGATGAAGACCTGAGGCAACCTGGCAGCTGGTGGATTAGAACCTGAAACCTTACAGATCTAAGTCCAAGTCTGTTTCCCTAATCGCCAGGACACTGTTGCTGCCAAAAACCGGATCTAATTGTGGGTTAACCTAAAAAACAAAGTTGTTTATCTCAACTAATCATGATTAGTCGTCCACAATCACAACTAATCATGATTAATTGAGATCAATCATCTGTTTCCCTGTGATTAATTTGAAAAAACAGAATGATAGGCTGGATGATGAACATTTAGTAAGTGGTTCAAAAAAATATTACTCTTTATTTTTACAGGTGGCGCCAAAGAATCTAGTTTACTTGGGTC
This sequence comes from Paraplagusia blochii, assembly GCA_016785265.1. NCBI lineage: Eukaryota > Metazoa > Chordata > Actinopteri > Pleuronectiformes > Cynoglossidae > Paraplagusia > Paraplagusia blochii. Next base: position 94,930 of record JAFBJS010008950.1, on the reverse strand, counting down.
GTAATGGGGGTGTGGCCTGTTCTGACCTTATTTGGAGTTCTCGTCCAATGAAAAGTCACTAATGAGGGATTTTTTCACACACAGAGGGTGAGACACAGTAGCTGTATGAAAAATCCAGATTCATACAGGCTCCACGACTGCCACCCAAATCACAACCTGGTGGCAACCTGGTGGACTAGACCCTGAAACCTTGTGGACCCAAGTCCACTTCCTTAACCGCTAGGGCCACCACTGCCCTCTGATGTATGTTTGACTCATCCTAGTGGACAATATTTGCTTTACGACTCTTACGGAACAAGCAAAAAATAAAATCATAAAAAGACATTTGTATGCAGCCTGTTTCCTGTGTCCACATTTTGGTAGGTCCTCAGACAGGCGCAAGACAAATATAAGGGCAGAGCTGGATAAGCGTTGCCACCTCAGGACAAATACAAGACGCTCAGAGTGTAAACGTCTTTGTCCAGGGTTTTATAGTCTGTGTGCAATTTTCAAGCCCAAAACCTTTTACAGCAGCCAGACTGTTCCGTGGTAGCGGTCGCAAAGAGTTTCTAATTATTTATTGACTGCTCGTTGCTGTAACGACGTTGCATCCAAACTCGTTAGGACGGGTCTTTTACACTTATGAAGCAGTCAATTACTTTCTCTGGCCGCAAAACAAAAGCTGCAGCGAGGAGTTTTGCGCCGGAGCATTTGAATGGACCCGGGGTCATTGAGTCTCTGAGTGAAACGACCCACAGGAGTTTTAAAAAAAGACAAAAGACGGTCCACTGACGGCGCCAGATAATTACGAGCCGTTATCTCCGCTGTGGTGAAAGGGAGTTCAAAGAGAGAAGGAAATGAGGAGCAAATAGCATTTTCGGAAGGCAGCGGGGCGTCGGCGTCTTCTCAGAGCCATGAATAAAACCCTGAAATTCACTGCAAACGCACGGAACTGCGCCTGATTGGACGAGTGTGTTTTTGTACAGTATGTTTGAACCTGTTTCAACCCTGAACTGATTTATTTTAACAATTAACGTCTTGAGTAAAAATTCAGTTTCTCTCTAATTAGTCTTTTTTCTATTTTTATTCCCTCTAAGCCATATGTGTCAAACTGGCCCCAGAAACGGACGCTGTGGCTACAGACCAGCAGCACAACCGACAGTCAACTGGTCTTAGTCTCCAGACACCAGATTGGTCAACAAGCGTGTTCCAGATTTGTTGGAACCAAAATGGTGAAACCAGTTTGACACCTTTGTTCCAAGCATTAACATTTCTTCTTCTATTCCTTTTCGGTTTGTCCCTTTTTCCAGGTGTTGTCACAGCGAGTCAACAATTTCCATCTCACCCTGTCCTCTGTATCTTCTACTCTAACTCCAACTACCTCCATGTCCTCCCTCACTGCATCCATCAATC